>PISX010010410.1:0-70576 GCA_004024625.1 Mellivora capensis | reverse complement strand
CCAGAAACATCTTTATTTGACCTTCAGTTTTGAAGAATATTCTTACCAAATATAAAATTTTGTTTGCCTTTTTCTTTTAGTACTTAAAGACATGTCTTTAGTACTTAAAGACATGTTACCACTATCCTCTGACTTCCATTATTACTGTTACAAGAAGTAACCTGTCAGTTTTAACATTACTATTTAAGGATAACATTTACATATATTTTTAAACTCTCTGGCTGCTTTTTACATTTCCTTTTTGTTTTTTTCAGAAACTTTATTATCCTGAGTTTAGGTGGCAGGTCTTTCTCTTTGCTTTTTTTTGTTTGTTTGTTTATTCCTTTGTATCCTCTTTGAGGATTATAAGGCTTCTTATGACCAATATCTTTAATCAGTCTTTTAAAATGTTTCATATTATTTCTTCAAATGTTTTTTCTTCTATTTCTTTTTTATATTTATTTATTTATTATTTTCTTTTTTTTAACCATGTGCACATATATCTATGGTCTCTTCTATTTGCTATCCTTTCAACTCTCTGAGCTTCAGCCTGGATGTTTTCTACCAGTTGGTTTCCTAATTACTCAACTTTTCTTCTATGCCTGATCTGGTAGTATTCTGACCTATTGAGTTCTTAATTTTTAGTTACTATAATTTAATTCTAAAATTTCAATTTCTTTTTTAAAATAAGTGGTAGAGGGGTGCCTGGGTGGCTCAGAGGGTTAAGCCTCTGCCTTCAGCTCAGGTCATGGTCTCAGAGTCCTGGGATCCAGCCCCGCGACGGGCTCTCTGCCCGGCAGGGAGCTTGTTTCCTCCCTCTCTCTCTACCTGTCTCTCTGCCTACTTGTGATCTCTCTCTCTGTGTCAAATAATAAAATAAAATAAAATAAAATAAAACACCTATTTTCTTGAGCATATTAATCATAGCTATGTTAAAGTCCATTTCTAATAACACTGAAAAATGGATCATTTGCAGGTCACTTTCTATTGTTACTTTTTCTCTTGGCTCTGTTTCTTGTCATACCTGGTAATATTTGGCTGATGGCCATACATTGTTTATGTTAATTACTAGAGGCTCTTAATGTTATATCCTTCCACAAAGAACTTATCTTATCCCCTGATAAACTGGCAAGATGGTAGCAGATAAATTTAATTTAAACAGTCATTGAATAGACTTGAAGTTGGATTATAATTCTTCAGAATTCTATGTACATTTACGATGTCCATGTTCCTGGAGTGTCATCCTCAGAGTTTTCCAACTAATATTCTGATGTGCTTAAGGCCCTATCCCAAAAGTGGGGCCCACTTTTATTTTATTTTATTCATTTTTATTTTTTTTTAAGATTTTATTTATTTGAGACGGAGACAGAGAGAGAGAGAGCACGCGCGCGCGCCTGCACGAATGAGTGGGGGGGAGGGGCAGATGCAGAGGGAGAAGCAGACACCCCGCTGAGCTGAGGGAGTCTGATGTGGGGCCAATCCCAGGACCCCAGGATCATGATCTGAGCCGAAGGCAGACACTAAATGACTGAGCCACCCAGGCACCCCCCACTTTTATTTTTTTGTCTTCTCAGCACTAAAAGAGAGTGGAGAACTCTGGTTTGACACTTGAATCTTACCCTCCTTTTCTGTAAAATGACCAAACATTTCCCAGGGAAAATAGAGAGTTAGGTTTACTTCCCTAGAACCCTTTTCTCAGTGGGATCTGCAACACCCCCCCCCCCAACAAATTTACCCTGACATGGCAACTTCAAATTTCAGTTTTTTACTTTGTTTCCCTGTGAGATTGCCAAATTTTCCACTGGCTCCTCTTTATTTCTTAACAGAAGCTATATTTCCTGGTCCTCTCAGTGGATTCTTGGCTTCCTATTCTAATAATCAACAAATGTCCTCAGGGAAAACAGTGGTAGGGAGATGTTAGCACATCATCTTTCTCTGGGATCTTACTCTTTTAAATATTGTTTACATCAGCAATTCTTTGAGAGCTGCTGCTTTTTCTTAAAAAATTTAATGTTTTGTTGTCTCCCCCCTCACCACCCCATCATCCTCAGAAGGAGTATTATTCTGTTACTCTGATGGTTTTAAAAAGATGGCTATAAATTCTTTGACCCCACTCCTACTGGGAGGTGAAGTCTATAACTCCTACCCTTAGGTTTGGGGGAATTTGTAACTGCTTCAACTAATATAGTATAGCAGAAGTTAAAAATAATCATTAACTTCTGCCTTGTGCTTCTGGAACCCTTTTTGTAAAGCCCTAAAATACCGTGTGAAAGAACCAACTACTCTGTGACAGCCATGCTGGCTAGGTCACATATAAATGCTCTTATATACAATCCCACTGATCTTGTTCTTTAACTTTTAAAATTTTTATTGAAGTATAATTGATGTATAATATATTAGCTTCAGGTGTACAATGATTTGATATTTATATATACTACAAAATGATCACAAAAAATAATTCTAGTTATGATCCATCAACACACAGTTAAAAGAATTTTCTCTTATGGTGACAAATCTTAAAATTTACTCTTAGCAACTTCCAAATATGCATATATATTACTGACTGTAATCACCATGCTTTATATTATATCTCATGACTTAACTTATTTTGTAACTGGAAGTTTGTACATTTGACTCCTTATGCCCCTTTTTGCCCAAAGCCCAACCCTCTCCCCCATGGTAACCACCAATTTGTTTTCTGTATCTATGAGTTTTGTTTGCTTGTTTTGCTTTTTAGATTCCTCATATAAGTGAAATAATATAGCATTTGTTTTCTTGTAACTGACTTATTATTTCACTTAGCATAATACCCAGAAGTTCCATCCATATTGTTGCAAATGAGAAGATTTCATTTTTTTTAATGGGTTAGTAGTATTCTGTTATATTATTTATCCATTCATTGATCAATGGATGCTTAGGTGTTTCCCTGTCTTGGCTATTGTAAATAATGTAACAATGAACATAGGAGTGCATATATTTTTCTTGGATTAATGTTTTTGTTTTCTTCATATAAATATCCAGAAGTGGATCTGCTGGATCATATGGTGTTTTATTTTTTCTTCATTGAGTATGGTTGGCATAGAATTTAAGTTAGTTTTAGGTATACAACATAGTATTTTATATGGTATATATATGGTCAGTCAATACTAAATACTAAAATAGTATTTTAGGTATACAACATACAACATTTATACGGTAGTTCTATTTAATTTTTTAAATAATTTCCATACTCTTTTCCACAGTGGCTGCACCAATTTACATTCCCACCAATAGCTCATGAGAGTTCCCTTTTCTCCACATCCCCACCAACACTTGTTTTTTCTTGTCTTTTTCATTATAGCCTTTCTGAATGATGTGAGATGATATCTCATTGTGGTTTTGATTTGTATTTCCTTTATGATTAATGACATTGGGCATCTTCTCATGTGTCTGTTGGCCATTTGTATGTCTTCTTTGATAAATGTCTGTTCAGATTCTCTACCCATATTTAAAATTGGATTGTTTCTTTCTTTCTTATTGAGTTGTATGAGTTCTTTTTATATTTTGGATGTTAACCCCTTAGTGGATATATGATTTACAAATTCTCCCTTCAGTACATTGCTTTTTAATTTTGTTGATGGTTTCTTTTACTGTGCAAAACTTTCTAGTTTGATGTTTTTAATTTTTATTTTATTTTTGTTTTATTTTTATTTTTGTTTTTGTTGCCCTTGCCTTTTGAGTCGGATCCAAAAAAATGATTTCCAAGCCTGATAGCAGAGAGCTTACTGCCTGCGTTTTCTTCTAAGTCTTACATTGAAGTCTTTAATCCATTTTGAGTTTATTTTTTTGTGTATGACATAAGATAGTAGTCTAATTTCAGTCTTTGCATATGGCCGCCCATTTTCTCAACACCATTTATTAAGGAGACTGTTCTGTTCCCATTGTATATTCTTACTCCCTTTGTCATATATTGACTGACCATATATGTGTGGGTTTATTCTGTTCCATTGGCCTGTGTTTCTGTTTTTATGCTAATACCATACTGTTTTGATTACTATAGGTTTGTAATATAGTTTGAAATTGGGGGGTGTGATGCCTCCAAATTTGTTCTTTTTTCTCAAGATGGCTTTGGCGATTCAGGGTCTTTTGCAGCTCTATACAAATTTTATGATTGTTTTATTTTTGTGAAAATTGTCATTGGAATTTTGGTAGGAATTGCACTGCATCTCTAGATTGTTTGGAGTAATATGAACATTTTCACAATGCTAACTTTTCCAATCCATAAGCATAGGATAGGTTTCCATTTATTTGTGTCTTCTTCAATTTTTTTTTTATCAGTGTCATAGTTTTTAGCATACAAGTCTTTTATTTTCTTGGTTAAATTTACTCTTAGGTATTTTATTCTTTTGACATAATTGCAAATGGGGTTGTTTTCTTAATTTGTCTTTCTTCTAGTTCATTGTTAGTATATAGAAATGCAACCAATTTTTGTATATTAATTTTGTATGCTGGTGGTCTTTGAATTTTCAGTATATGAAATCATGTCTTCCATGGTGACAAATTTACTTCTTTTCCAATTTGGATGCTTTTTACTTCTTAACTAATGTGGCTAGAACTTCCAACACTATGTTGAATAAAAGGGGGATAGTAAACATCCTTGTCTTGGTCCTGATCTTACAGGAAAAGCTTTTGAGTATGATGTTAGATATGGTCTTGTTATATACAGTCTTTATTATGTTGAGGTACATTGCCTGTACAATACTTTTTTGAGAATTTTAATCATAAAGTGGTGCTGAATTTTGTCAAATACTTTTTCTGCATCTAATGAAATGATCATATGACTTTTATACTTCATTTTTTTAAAGTGGTGTATCATGTTGATTGATTCACAAGTGTTGAACCATCCTTGCATTCCTGGAATAAATCCTACTTGGTCATAATGTAGGATCCTTTTAATATATTATTGAATTCAGTTTGCTAATATTTTGTTGAGGATTTTTGTACCCATGTCTATCAGGGATATTTGCCCTGCAGTTACTTTTTTGTTTGTTTGTTTGTTTGTTTGTTTTGTGGTATCCTTGTCTGGTTTGGCATCAGGGTAATGTCAACCTTGTAAAATAAGTTTGGAAGCATTTCCTTCTTTTCATTTTCTTGAAAGAGTAGGTATTAAATCTTTTTGGAATGTTTGGTAACACCTTGACTGTATCATGCTACTCTGTTCTGGCCTGCAAAGTTTCTGCTTAAAAATCTGCCTACCAGTGTCTCCATCCCTGGAGAGAGTCCCAACAGACCCTTGTCCCACTGGCAAACACTTTAAATCAGCAAATAAATCTTCCTCACATATAGTCTAGGTGATTTTCAAACTGCTGTTTTGCTCTGGATCTCAAGATGAATGAATCTGTGTGTGATATCTTTAAGATTTAAGAGTAAAATCTCAATTCCCTACAGCCTTTTGGGTATTTTGGAAATAAGCCTCTGTTGATTTTTAAAGCCAGACCTTTTGGAGGTTCCTCTTTCTGATGCAGGTCTCAAGAGTTGGAATGCCTGATTTGGGGAACAAACACCTTGCTCCTAAAGGAGGAGCTCCATATTTATGAGATCTTTTTGATTGTGGGTCACCATACCATGGGTGAGGTTATTAGTGAGACCATATATCTGCCTTGCCTACCTATCTTGATGTTCCCCTTTTACCCTTTGTTGTAGAGAGCTGTTCAGCTAGTTTTCAGGTTTCCCCCACCTCCCAGAAGGAATTATTTCTTATTGCTGTAGTTTTGATGTGTGCATGGGAGGAGGTGTGTTCAGGATCTTCTATGCCACCATCTTGAACTGCCTCATGATTTTAATTTTTCTAATTTTATTCTTTAAAGACCCCTTCTCATATACATGAATAAAGAAGCCATTCTGGATGAAAGAGTGGCGTTCAACCTTACCTCTTACTCCTCAGCTATTTGAGGGATGCCAACTGAGACCCCAGACATCAAATAACAGAGAAGAGCCATTCCCACCATGTCTTTTCTGAATTTTTGATCAATAGTCTCTATCAGCATTGTAAAATGGTTGCTGCACATCCACCTGGTCCAGTCAAAATATATCACTTTTGCTCCCATTGCTTCAAGATTGTACTCTCTGCTTATCAATTGTTAAACCAATCAAGAATTATAGGAATCTGTGGACCATGGAAACTTCAGTCTCAATAATATGATCTTGTCTAACCTGCCACCCAAGGAAGATATTTCCATCCCTAAGAGGTTGTTTTCTAGTTTCTGCCAAACAACTTATTTTTCTTGGCAAATTTGAATTGGGAAATTTCAAAAAAATACAGCCAGCTAACAAAGGATGTCACAAGAGTGATTTAATAATATTTACTATGATAGAGGTGCTGGGAAATAAAAAAGAATCTGTTTCAATCACTGGCATCAAGGGCATCACAGTTTATCATGGACAAAACATACAACTAACTATCCAACAATGTTATAAAACTCTATGAACAAAGAATGAAGCATCTATAAGTAGGAGTACTTCTAGTTAAGTATATGGGGTATATTCTAGGGAAGTTCCACAGAGAAAATGACAGCTAAGTTGCACTTTTTCCTTCATTGAAGTGATTTCCAAGTTCATTCACATTCATATTGCCATCCCAGTACACTATCTGGTTTTTCAGTTTTTTGGGAAACATAATTTCCTAAATAATTGACATGTGATACCCTCTATTTATGAAACCTAATATTTCATCATTTTTATCAGCCAGGCCATAGTTTAGTCCATATGTACCTTAAAGAATATTAAGAATTTTTTCCCAATGGGTTATTTTGAACTCAGTTTTTTGTCCTATTCATATTTCAAGTCTGCATTTAGAACTTGACATTAATTCTCCATCTGAGTCCAGTGTTTCAGACTCTGGAGACTTTTGTTGGGGGGAGCAAGGAACAAAGTGGAAAGGTCTGATCTCAAATTCTAACAAATGAGCTCTTCCAGGTCTGTGTCTGTCTGCTGCAAATTTAATGAGCAAGACTTGTGTATCTTTCTCCAAGATGGTGATTAAAAATGTTGACCAAGAAAGAATCATGTAATCTAGGCTTAGACAATAATATATTAATACATTTCTCCTATTAGGTGGCTTATTTGCATTTTAACAATGACATTCTGGAGATTTGATACCTTTCCCCGAAGAAATGGTGCAGATAATAGGAATATTAGACATGCTAGAAGGCCAATTTGGGGAGATACTATTAAGCATGGGGACCTTCCATGCTTCCTCAAACAGACTTCCTGGGCAGCACTCCATCTGGTCTATTTTAAGGTCTTTCCTTCCTTCTCAACCCTTCCTGCACCCTGGAATCACCTGTAAAGCTTTTAAAAATGCAGAAACTTGGGACCCACCCCAAGTGGTGCAGCCTCAGCTTTGGTAGTTTTGGAAACTAACCAAATTGGTTCTCATGTGCAGTCAAAGTAGAAAACTGTGGCTTTTGTAGAAACTCATCAACTCTAGAAAACAGAGTGTGGGGTTACAAGTCAAATGGAGATAGACTCAAGATCTGTCACATAATAGTTGTGCAGTTTGGATAGACTGTCTCATCTCTGTGCTTTAGCTTCTTTATCTATAATATCAGTGCAAATAAGACCTACAATCCAGTGATGGGGGTAGATGGGGAGGATTAAAAGAGATAATGTCTTTAAAGTAACTGGTGTATAATAGGCAAATAGTGAATCTCACCCTTCTCCACTTCCTTTCCAAGAACACCCCCCTGCCCCCAAAGCTCGTCTATAGAACAAGGTCATCCGTGGCTGGAAGACAGATTTGACACTTGAGCTCACACTCCCGCTGTTCCTCCAAAGATCATATAACTTCCCCTTTGGTGACCCATGGCTGAACTCTTCAGCCTCATGGAATGACTTAAGTATCATTTAAAATGCTCAGTGTTGCTTAGCTGGGAAATAAAACATAGAATTGACTTGAAATGCCAAATAGAAGAGAAATGCTCCATTTTCTAAGTATTTCAAAGGATAGAGGAACAGGAACTGCTCAAATTTTATCAGTAAGCCTTTCAAATATGCCACCTTATTCTTTCTCAAGTAAGACAGTTTTCATGAACACAGGATTTTGTGTGTGTGTGTGTGTGTGTGTGTGAAGTTCAGCAAGAAAAATATGTATTAGACAAAACTATTATTTATTTTTTGTAATTCCTATTGGAAAATTCTAACCAAACTGCTAGCTAGAATTAAAGTTTTCAACATCTTATCTGCTAAATGGATTTTTAAAATGATTTTATTTATTTATTTGGCAGACCGAGATCACAAGTAGGCAGAGAGGCAGGCAGAGAGAGGAGGAAGCAGGCTCCCCGCTGAGCAGAGAGCCCGACGTGAGGCTCTATCCCAGGATCCTGGGATTCTGACCTGAGCTGAAGGCAGAGGCTTTAACCCACTGAGCCACCCAGGTGCCCCTAAATGGATGTTTGAAAGAAATTCCTAATGGAAGTGATATATAGTACATATAATGAAAATACATGTGTTCTTAAGTTTTTCAAATGTGAAAATATATACCAAGAAGTCAGAGTATATAATTTAAATTTCACTAAAATTTTAATGTCATTAACACCTCTTGTTCCATTTGGATCCTGCCTTCAACCCAAGATATAACTGCAATTATAAACATTATGAGAAAATAAGCCCAAATTTATTTCATCTCATTTTCTCTTCTCTCCTCTCCTCCTTTTTCCTCTTATCTCATTAATTTTAAAAATAATTATTGAGACCCTAGTGTCCTTTAAGCATTATGAATATAAAGATGAATGAGATACATAGTCCCTGACTTCGAAGAGCTACAATCTAGAATAAAAAAATAATTAAAACCCAACCCAAGTGCTGAAAACTGAAAAATGTGTGCAGTCTATTTAACAGTATTGTACTAATATCAATTTCCTGGTTTTGATATTGTACTATAGTCTTATAAGTCAGTGTTAGAGAAAGCTGGAGATGGGCACATGACACTCCTTGCAACTTCCTATGAGATTATAATTCTTAAAAAATAAAAGGTTTAAAAAAATTCAACATGGTAAAATAAGTATTAGAGTAAGGCAATTTTTTTTTAAGGTAACTGAAGAAGACAACATGCTCCTGTGTAAGAGAATAATGGAAGCCTTCAAAAAGACATGGCATGGAATCTGTCTTGAAAGATGATTCGAAATTTTCTGGGTGTATTAGCATCCTATGGCTACTGTAATGAATTACTTACTGGTTTAAAAAAACAAAAATTTATTATCTTGCAGCTCTGGAGACCAGATATTTCTAAATCAGTCTGCTGGACTAAAATCAAGATGTCGGTAGGGCTGGTTTCTTCTGGAGGTTCTAGGAAAGACACAGTTTCCCTTCCTCTGCTAGCTTTTGGAGGCTTTCCACATTCCTTGGTTTATGACCTCTTCTTCAAGTCGCTCCAGTCTCTTGCTTATGCCATTACATTTACTACTTCCTCTTTTCTCTGCCTTCTTCTTATAAGGACACTTATAATTATATTTAGGGATTAGGGATTATATTTCAGGGATTAGGACCTGGATATCTTTGGAAACCATTACTCAGCCTCCCACATCTGGTGAACACAGTATTCTTTGGAGAGTGTTCCTTGGGGAACACAGTATTCCTTGTGTTATAGTTGTGAAAGACAATTCACCCAGTTGAGAAATGGTTATGAGTTTGCTATATCTGGGATACAGAAAAGGGATGTAGTGGAACATAAGACTAGCAAGATAGACCGGTGTATTGGCCAGCTCAGGCTGCAGCAACAAAATACCACAGACTGGTGGCTTAACAACAGCAATTTATTTTTCATATTTTAGAGGCTAGAAGTCCAAGATTGAGGTGTTGGCTAGTTTTGTTTCTCTTAAAGCCTCTCTCCTTGGCTTGCATTTGGCTATCTTTTTGCCATGTTTTCACATGGCCTTCCTTCTGTGTTTTAATATCCTCAGTGTCTCTTTCTCTTATACAGATGGGCCATATTGAATTAGGGACCACTCATATGACCTCCTCCAACCTTAATTGTCTTAAAAACCCTATCTCCAAATACAGTCACATTCTAAAGTACTGGGGATTAGGACTTGAACATATTGCTTTGGGTGAGGATACAATTTAGTTCATAACAATTAGGATCAAGTTTTGAAGGATGTTGACTATGGCCTTGATCTTGAAAGTTATAGTAACCTAAAGGAGGCTTTTAAGGACTGAAGTGACAAAACTAGACTGCTTGTTAGGCCAATAACTCTGAAAATAGAAAGAGGGAGGAAGGAGTGATTTCTGCAAGGGAAACAGGGAGAAGCTTACAGCACTGTGTAAGATGTCATATTGAATGAAATGTGGTAAAGGAGATGATGTTGGCACTATGCCAAGATAAGGTACTGGGTATATCAAGGTGGTGGCTGTTTTCTCTCTTCACAAAATCATAGAATTCTAAATAAAATATAACAAAAACTACATTTTTTTCCCCACATATCTAAATTTAAAGTAAATGCCCAGTTGGTCAGAAGTTAAGCAGGAAATCAGAGCCAGAGTGGTAAAAAAGGGATGGGCACTGCATGGATATGAGACCAGATGTAGGATCTTTGGCTGGGGAGCAGGTATTTAAAGGCCCAGGTGGAGGATAGAACCACACCTTTGGGTCCAAAAAGGATATGGAGTCCATAAATCCAAGAACTTCAAAGGGCTGTCCAGCCTTTGGAAAAGGGACTGAGAAACTCTGATGCCTTATTCTGGAAAGCCACGAGGAAGCTTACTGTCTGCCCCAGAATGTAGATGGAGAAAGGCAGTGGGAGGAGGAGGAAGTTTGGAAAACTAAACCACTGACCCTACTTAAAAAGACTTTTAAAATTCTAAACTTATTTTTTGCATATGCCAAGGAGAGCCCAAACCTAAGAAATCAACGAAAAAATTCCTCCAGGATTGTTAAAACTCCTAGAGCAAAATGATTAAAAAACAAAGTTTTTTTAAAAGAGAAAAAAAAATAAGAAAATGAGATGGCAAAGCTACATCTGAATAAGAAGAGAAATCGTGGAGGCAAGTCTAACCCCAAAGAAATAAATCAAGAAAGTTTCCTCAATCCAAAGAGCATGAGTCAGATTGAAAGAGTCTACCAACTGCCCATAAATAATGAATTTAAAATTTGAGACACCAAAATTGTTTTTACAACTTTTCAGAAAGAAAAGCACAGAATTCATACAAATGATCTGACTGGTGTCAGGGTGTGTGTCTGTGTGCATGCACGATCCTAAGAGAGCTAATACTCTTCTTTCAATAGTGCAAAATAATGCCTAAAACTGAGGAAGTCCAAAAGCGGCAACATATGCATATTATTTAGAAATATAAAGGAAAGTTGCAAAACCTCATCTGAAAGACTTGAAAGGGATTGTCTTTGGGTGTGGTTTGGGGATTGTATCTTTCTTGCTCCTCATTGCTTTTTCTGGAAACTTCTACATTCCTTCACTCTCAAATCTCTGGTTCTTTAGAAGCAGATGACATTAGACCACCATCTTTTCCTTGTCCCTATTGCAGTCACCTATTCCGTAGACACCACTCTCAGTCACTGAAGATTTTAGTACTCAGCTCAGTGCCTTTCCCTCCATTGTTATTCGTGCCATTAACTGGAAATTTCAATATTCACACTCTGCTTCTCATTTCCTTTACCTCATTACTGCCTGGAACTTTCATCCATAGTTCTCCCCACTCTGACCTTCTCTTGTCTGACCCTAGGATTTGACACCATGAATAAGTGCACCACTTCCAAAAGTTTTAGTGTCAAATATCCCATACTCTTAAACATCAAATTCTTAATGGTTACTCCTAATAAATCCCACACCCTATAGAACATTTACTCCTATATTTGACAATTAAACAGAGCTGTAGCTACAACAAAACAATACAAAAGAAAACTGCAAACCTATACAGACTGCTTTCATTTTAAATTCTTAGCAAGACAACCTTCAACATAGCCTGGAAATTCAACACTATATCACCAGTCAGTGTGCTATTCTAATCTCTAAAATGATTACCTGACCTTGTCCTCTCTTTCCAAAAGTCCAAAATTGTCTCTTCCTTTTCACTTTCAACTAATGGTAATGCCTTGTTATTTTACTCAAGGAAAAAAACATAGTGATCAGAAGAGGCAGTTTTAGTTCAAATCCTAGTTTTGCCACTCATTAGCTGAGTCAACTACTTGGGCCAGTTACTTGTTTTCTCCAGGCCTCAGTTTCCTCATCTGTACAAGGGGAAAGATCGTAACAGTAGTGTCTGGTTATGAATGGAATCTTCTGTTCTAGAGGTATATGTACTTATGGACCTTGCCTCCCCTTCTGGTACAAGGGAGATCCTGCTTACCCTCTTTGGGCATATATCTATGGATCCTATCTCCTCTTCTGGTACAATGCATGAATTGTCCCTGTACCCATGGCCAATCCCTCTACATGTCCATTGGATCTCACTCCTTCTTCCTTTTTCAATGATGTTTTTCCTGTAATTGTCCTCCTTCTATCATGTCTCATGTGTTTTTCCTCCTCTGTCGATGACATTAACACAACTGCATACAAACCTTCTATAATACGTCCCACCTCAGAAGTCCTCCTCTAATGTCATGACTCTCTTCACCAATCATTCATTTCTCTGTTCCCTTGTGTAGCCAAACTCCTCGAATGAGTTGTCCATAGTTGCTCTTCTTTTCCTCACTCTTTTGAACTCATTGTAACACCTCTTTGTCAGGATCCTTCTTTCCAAATGCTCTGATGAATCCTTGGCTCTCTTTCATTGAGTGTTTCAGAACTATCCTTCTAGGTTTCTAAACTACACTTGCTATCTTAGTCTTCTTGGGCTGCCAAACAAATGCCATAGACTGGGTGGCTTAAACAACAGAAATGTATTTTCTCACAGTTGGTAGGGTTCAGTTTCTGGTGAAGACTCTTCTCCTGGTTTGTGAACAGCTGTCTTCTCCTTGTCCTCACATGGCCTTTCTTTGGTGCACATGGGTGGGGAGACAGAGAGCTCTCTTTTTTCCTGTTCTTATAAGGACACCTATCCTATTAGACCTTACTCTAATGACCTCATTTAACCTTAATTACTTCCAAAAAGCCTTATCTCCAAATACAGTCACTTTGGGGATTAGGGCTTGCTTCAAAATAAGAATTTGGGGGACACATAATTCAGTTCATAGAGCCTGGCTTCCAGGACAACATACTTTTCTCATTCTTTCTCTGTATTCAAATTTCTGCTCAAATATTACCTCCTCAAAGAAGGCTTCCCTTCCTACCCCATTGACAGTAGCTTTCTTTGTGTGATCTCATTCTGTTTTCTTTAGGAGAACATCTCACTTAAGAGCCTGGATTATGGAGCAGAGGGCTTTGATTGAAATCCTGGCTCCATTACTTACCAACTTAGTGACCTTGGCCAAGATACTTAACTTCTCTGTGCCTTGGTGTCCTCCACTATGTTGCTGCCATTTTCTATAAGTTAACTAAGCTAAATAGGTTAAAATAGACAAAAACCTGAGAATGTTGCCTGGCACAATTGAAGGGCTCAATAAATGTTAACTAATATTTTTTTACACGTTTGTGTATTTTCCTCTATAGAGGAAATAAAAGCTCCAAGAGGGCAAGGACTTTCTGCCTTTCTTACCATGGTATCCCCAGTGCCTAGAACACTGACTGATTAGTATAACAGATGTTCCATTTATATTTGCTGAAAGAATGAATGTACGGACAAATGGTTTCTTGGAAGAGTTTCAGGAGGTATGGCCGAGAGTGTCAAGTGCTTCAGATAGCTCAGCAGATGAGGACTTAAACCATTTGTCAATCAGGAGGTCATTGGTGACTTGAGTGGTAATAATAGCCATAATTTATTGAGGCACCTTGTTAAGTGTGCTAATCTACACAATGACCCTACAAGGAAGCCATTATTATCACCATTTTATAGATGACAGAGCATTTCAGCAGTTCTGTGGGACAGAAGCAAGACTGAAAAGGATTGAGAGATGAACAAGAATTAAACGTGTAAAGACAACTCTATTATGACTGGCAGCTTGTTTAAACCTATTAGCCTATATGAGGGAAATGAATTCAACTGATCAGAAACATAATCTATCAGCCAATGTTACCAAAGAAACCAGGTACCACTTGACAGAAAGGGATAGAGGAAAATATAAAATAAATCAAATTTTTCATCTGCATAATTTTTTTTCTCTTGGGTCATGTTAAATACTACATCATAGTAGTCAACAGAAGAGAACCTTCATTTAATTTTCCCTTTGGATTATCTATGCTTGAAAATACAGAGATGATACATAAAAATCTCCATCTTGGTAAGAACCTTCCTAGATGGGAAAGATTTTTTTACAAATCAAGCTATTGGAGAGATTCCAGCTGGACTTGGAATCCAAATCATCTCGACCTCTGGCAGAATGGCTTCAAAAACAAGTCCCAGGAACATTTGAGAATTACAAGCCTGCACCTCTACAAAGATTGTTTTGTCTTGGAGATGGCAGATGAGAGGCCAGGAGGAAATTTTCTGGGTATGCCTATAGTAGCAAGCCTTTAATAGCTTCCAGTGGTTATGAACTACATTTCTGGAAGGTGCGACTGGAGTTTGAGTGTTTATGCTGATCTTACAAGGATAATTAAAGACATAGGCCCCTGTATCAGAGAGTTTGCCTTCTTTTACCTTGCTTTCTTTGGGTGGTGTGACCTAGATGACTATGTATGTCCTGCCTGTCGCCTTTCAGAACTGAGTAGGGAAGCAACAGCAATGATGAGGTCAATCGTCACCTTTGATATGAAATATTTAAAAGTTTGCCTTTTGCTTTCAATGCGAGGCTGAAATTGACAATGGTGAAGTTGGTTCCAGGGAAGGCACAGTATATATTCATCCCTGGGCTCATCGCTTGGTCTGTGTTAGTTTTCAGGAGCTATGTCCCCTCTCGGGCTAGCTTTCCAGTTTCTGTTTTTCATCATCTCATCATAGTTTTTCATTCTCTTATTCCTTTGTCCTTGCTGTTTAACAGTTGTTGAGGATGCCTGCTAGGGGTTGGTAGGAATCAATGGGTGGTTAGAAAAATCTGGTTTGCCAAAATAAGAAGGATCTTTTCATAACCTATTTCTCACCTGTAGTATTAAACATTAAAGCTGAAAAACAAAATTAATCTCTTCTTTTTTTGCTTTTATTTTTTTTTTAACTTAAATCCTCCACATTGCTGGGGTGACCTCTCCTATTCGTCCCTGTGCCAACATCACCACATGAAATTGGAGTCCTGCCCCGTGCCCGTAGCTGTATTAGGTTGGTAAAGTTGGTTAGACTGGTTAGTTAAGGCCCAGACTCCTGCTCTCAAGTCCTGCTCTGTTCCTCTTAGTTCTGGGAGGCAAGGGGTTAACAGAGTCTCCAGCGCCTACCGAGTTGTAAAAGGAACTGCTGAAGCTGATCAATGACCACTGTTAAGACCTGGAAACCAATTATAAACCTGAAATTTGTGATGAACAAAGCCCTGAAACACTGGGATGAAAACTACTGAATTAGTCCAGTTCATTAAAATCATTAATAGTCATGAAATGAAAACCACCAGAGTCCAAAAAGGCTTAATGCTCTATCCATATTAATTAGATGGGAGCAAATCTGAACTGAAAAGCAGCACATGCTTTGTAGAATTAGCAATTGGTCTCTACAGACTACACAGATCTCTATTAAAATTCAGTTTAATTAAAATTGATCACGTTAAGAAACTGATGTGGTTAATTAACTGAATTCCTGGACTTCTTTTCATACATTTCACAGACGCCTTGTACACTCCTTTCCTGGGTGACACTTCGTGTTGCACAGAGCAGATCCAATCGCAAAGGTTAACTCTCTGTGTTCCTGGAGATGATACGATCACGGAGGATGGGTGTGCCCTGGGGAGAGGAAGCTGAGCTCTAAGGGAGAGTCAAACCCCAAGCTAAACGGAGTAAACACCTTTGGAAAATTTGCCCTATTCATGGAGTATAAATTAATGTAGACGACAAAGGGGTTCTCTCTCCCAAGCTTCTACCTCTGGAGGAGCTGAGAAATAGTATCAAAAACTAAGAGAGTCCCTCTGCTGTCAAATGTAGGACAGTGCCCCACTGGCAAAGGGCAGCCGGGCACTTAGGCAGATGCCCAGCCAATCTCGCTGCAGATCCCTTGGTTTTTTGTCTACACAGCTTCTTGGTTCGTTTGCCTCAGAATAAGTCATTTTGTGTCTTCCCATTGGCAGAATGGGGATAATGACGTTTCTAGATTTCACTAGGTTGTTGTGGGGCTTAAAATGATGACAAGAGCCCCTGTCCTGCTGCTCCGGCCAAGTCTCCCCTCCTCCCCAAGATTGCTTTTTATTGTGTCACTGACTTGCACAAAACTCTCCAATGATTAATGCACTGCCTATAGGAAGCATCCCAAACCACAGATTTGAATTCAGAGTTTTCCATCATCTGGTCCGACATGGTCTTATCTTCTTCACCTTTTAGCTTCTTCTGAAATAATACTGCCTTATTTCACCCAAATTGGCTACTTGACAAATGTGGAATTCCTCATTTTCTTTCCAGCCTCCCTTCCTTTTCCTCTTCAAAGTCTATTTTAATCAGCTCATCCTTCAGGGTTCAACTTGAATCCCACCTCCATGAAGTCCTTCTGTCATCAACCTACCGAAGAGATCTAACCTACTCCTATCTTCCCATAACCGGTGTTATCTCGGTTGCCTATTTGGCCCTTGTCTCCCAGAGTCTGAAATAATTATTCCTGTGTATGTATCAGCTCCTAAGGATTTGAAATTTTGGCCAGAAGAAGTCATCTCCTATTTCACTGAATCAGACCAGGTCTTAGACATAATGCATGTTCCATAAATGTCTGTTATAATGAAGATGATGCTTAGCCTTTGATAGTTTCTGATAATTTTTCTCAGAGAGGGAAGTTTGAACTTTATCTTACAGTGAATTAGTAGAAATATTTGAGTGTGATATGCTAATAACAATAACACTGATAGATGATATTATCAAACTCAAGTGTAAAGCACTGTGGTGAGAACTCACATTTTACAAAGAAATCCCCCCCCCCCTTCCTCCGGTTTGTTGCTGGGGTTACGAGTGTTTTTCTGAGCATTCTCTTGGTCTCTTTTGCATCTGTGATCATGTATTCTAATTCATTTATAGTCTTGTATATTTTTGCTTTTTATTTCTTACTTAATTGGGCTTTCTTGGTTTTTAAGAAACTTTAGATCTTATCAAAGAAGCAGCTTCTGAGCATGGAATGCTCTTCCAGCTTTTTGTGTCTTGTTCAATTTCTTTCATGAGTGTTCTGTAGTTCTTCAAATACAGATTCTTTACCTCTTTGGTTAGGTTTATTTCCAGGTATCTTATGGTTCAAACATTGTCAAAATGTCTATACTGCCTAGAGCCATCTATACTCCCAATGCCATCCTGATCAAAATTCCACCAGCATTTTTCAAAGAGCTGGAACAAACATCCTAAAATTTGTATGGAACCAGAAGAGAATTGCTAAAAAATGTTGAAAAAGAAAAACAAAACTGAGGCATCACGTTGCCTGATTTCAAGCTTTACTACAAAGCTATGATCACCAAGACAGCATGGTTCTGGCACAAAAACAGACACATAGACCAGTGGAACAGAATAGAAAGCCCAGATATGGACCCTCAACCCGATGGTCAAATAATCTTTGACAAAGCAGGAAAAAATATCCAGTGGAAAAAAGACAGTCTCTTCAATAAATGGTGCTGGGAAAATTGGACAGCTATGCGTAGAAGAATGAAACTCGACCATTCTCTTACACCATACACAAAGATAAACTCGAAATGGATAAAAGACCTCAACATGAGGCAGGAATCTATCAAAATCCTAGAGGAGAACATAGGCAGCAATCTCTTCGACATCGGCCACAGTGACTTCTTTCAAGATATGTCTCCAAAGGCAAAGGAAACAAAAGCAAAAATGAACTTTTGGGACTTCATCAAGATCAAAACCTTCTGCACAACAAAGGCAACAGTCCACAAAACAAAGAGGCAACCCACAGAATGGGAGAAGATATTCACAAATGACACTACAGACAAATGACTGATATGCAAGATCTATAAAGAACTCCTCAAACTCAACACACACACAAGACAGATAATCATGTCAAAAAATGGGCAGAAGGCATGAACAGACAATTCTTCAAAGAAGACATACAAATGGCTATCAGACACATGAAAAAATGTTCAACATCATTAGCCATCAGGGAGATTCAAATCAAAACCACATTGAGATACAACCTGACATCAGTTAGAATGGCCAAAATCAACAAGACAGTAAACAACAAGTGTGGGAGAGGATGTGGAGAAAGGGGAACCCTCTTACACTTTTGGTGGGAATGCAAGTTGGTGTAGCCACTTTGGAAAACAGTGTGGAGATTCCTTAAGAAATTAAAAATAGAGCTACCCTATGACCCTGCAATTGTATTACTGGGTATTTACCCCAAAGATACAGATGTAGTGAAAGGACGGGCCACCTGTACCCCAATGTTCATAGCAGCAATGGCCGCAGTTGCCAAACTGTGGAAAGAACCAAGATGCCCTTCAACGGAAGAATGGATAAAGAAGATATGGTCCATATATACAATGGAGTATTATGCTTCCATCAGAAAGGATGAATACCCAACTTTTGTATCAACATGGACAGGACTGAAAGAGATTATGCTGAGTAAAATAAGTCAAACAGAGAGAGTCAATTATCTTATGGTTTCACTTACTTGTGAAGCATAAGGAATAACACAGAGGACATTGGGAGATGGAGAGAAGTGAGTTGGGGGAAATCAGAGGGGAAGACGAACCATGAGAGACTGCGACTCTGAGAGACAAACTGAGGATTTTGGAGAGGAGGGGATGGGGGGGTTGGGTGAGCCTGGTGGTGGGTATTGTGGAGGACACATATTGCATGGAGCACTGGGTGTGGTGCATAAACAATGAATTTGGAACCTGGAAAAAAATTAAAATTTAAATACCACCAGAGGCAGGAAAAAGAAAAAAAGAAGCAGCTTCTGAATATCTATATTCTTTGGTTTTTTTCTTCATTGAATCAATCTTAATTATTATCTTTATTAATTTCCATTTGCCAATTTTTGGTAGATTTTTTTGCTTAATTTTTTTCTAAAAATTTAATAGGTCACAAAGATTTAGGAATTATTTAGTTCCTTTTTTCTCCACCCTCCTTTTTTCTCTTTCTCTTTTCCTGATAAATGCATTGAAGGCCATACATTTTCCCTTAAACAAAACCTTTATTAAAATTCTTAGGTTTTTGATGAAGCATTTTCATTTTCACTCCTTTCCAGACCACTTGAAATTCCAGGTTTGATTTCTTTTGTGGTCCAAAGTCCTTTATAAATTATTATTTCATTCTATTAAAAAAAAAAAAAAACAACTAGTTATTCTTAACTTCATTATATTTTGATCACAGAACATGCCCTATATAGTTTCTTTAGCCAAGTGTAATTAATTCTTATAAATTTTCCATGGATATATACAAAATGTATTTTTCTATTTAAAAGTTATTAAATTGTGCTATTCAGTTCTTTATGTGCATCCTCATTTTTGGTCTAACACAACTCTTTAATTCTGAATAGACATACTAAGGGATAGTACTATATTTGCATTTTTATTAAATTGTATTTGCATTTCTATGCATTTTTGCTTTATATTCAACTGCTATGTATTTCAATGCATAAAGATCTATGACAAGTATATCTTATTCTGTCCAGTATTTTTAACCTAAATTCATTATCCAAGTTTGATATTGTCACTCTTTTCTTCTTAATGCTTGCTTTTGCATGGTATCTCCCTGACCATAACTTTACTCTCCTTCTTTTCACTTTTTTTGGGTCGTATTTGTCTCTAAAGTATACTTGTATATAGGCTTTTTAAAAAAAAAATGTATATTGCATCTTATTACAAATGACTTTTCAAAATGTACACTGTGTCTTGTAAAATTTATTTAAGTCAATTTATAAAACAGCATAGATTATCAAAAAATAAAATATCTGGGAAAATTTGTGTCAAAATGGAAACTTAGAAAGTTCAGAGCCAAAATTTTTGCTCAATCCTAAAATACAAAGCTAACAGTACAATTTTTAAATTAATTGTTAATTATTATTTTGACCTCAATTTATTTTTATAAACTTTATTGTCAGTTAATGATGAGCTACATCCATCTGCCTTTTTTTTTCTTATTTGATTGAGCAGACTGAGCAGACTATTCCAGCCCTGTCCCCTTACCTGCATCCATCCATTTAGAAAGGCAACTGTATTTTCCATCCCATTTTCCCTTTCCTGATACTCACAAACTCATACTTTTCAGTTATATGAAAACAAAGTACTAACTCTATCCTACCAGCCACACATCTCCCTTCAAGAAGATCTATTCTTACACTAGTTTACTAGTGCTTATTCTTTCCCCATCTCTACCACCTTGACAGCTCAGGTTTTGTTAAGATAGTTAAAACAAACTTTTCAGTTCAGTTCCAATCCATTATTATGTCTTCCCTTGAAACATGGCTCTTACATTTTAAGAATCTTTCTTCTAGCTCGTATATTTATGCTCCCAGAAAATTTTTTAGCTCTATATTTTGCAAGAACTATTGTTTCTTCTCCTCTTTGTCTTCTCCTATCTTGAGTTCTTTTTTTTTTTTTTTGGTGAGCACCTTTGAACTCTTTCATGTATACAAATACATTCCCAACCTCCTGGTGTTTGAATGATTACAAATCTTTATCTCTCAATTATCTATAGATGTTATTCTAATACCAGAGTGATTTTTTTAAAATTTTCAAATAGTTATCATATCCTCTTAAGTAACACTTGGAACTCACTGAGGCCTTTTATGTGTCGAGACTCAAGTTTTCTTCAGTATAGAAACTTTAAATAGTGCCTCTCTTTTATCTGTTTTTTTTTTCTTTTTTTCCTTCAAGATTTTCTATTATTCATGCTTAATCATCTTCCAAGTCTTCTAACTTTTCCCTCATGATCCCCATCTCTTTGAAGTTATACAATGTTTGGGGATATATATTCCATTTGATATACTGGGACACTCATTAATTCTCATTCAATTTATAAATTAAAGTTTTCATTCAAAAATCATGATTTCTAGGTCCACAAATCCTTTGGGACTGAAACAGAATCTCCTAATCTCTTATATTATGTTTGTTGGACTGTTTTAGTAATTGTCTATCTAGTTAACATCTCTGTTTAGTTAAGAACCAGCTTTACTGGATGTTCTGAGTGTTTTTCCTCTCTCTGGCCATTAAGATCCTTTAGAGAAATTATAGTTTTCTTTTGTCTATTCAAAGGGCTCAGTCTGAGCTCGTGTGGTACTCACTTCTGTAGGTGGTGAGCACAAAGATATCTCTGCGTATGTGTCCATTTCAATACCCAACTGAGTGCCCAATTGTCAGTACCTAGGTGAATATCCCAAGGGAAAGAGAAAGAAAAATCTCTCTGGAATATCCTGCAGGAGGGTATCTCTCTTCTTCTTGGAATGCGTAGATTTCCAACAGCTATGCCCTCTCCAAGATTATAGGTGTACTGATTTTGCTTCAAAATTCTCCACAGTTCTGGGCTCTGCCTAAAACCAGAAGAAAAAGTCTGGCTCCAACTTCCTCTATTTAGAGATAATCTATACAGCCTAAAGTCACACTCTCACTCTATAGACCTTGTCTGCCTGCCAGACAGAGTCAGGAGAGGAAAACTACTCTTAGGTAGGAATTGAGATTAACAAACAGCAGGGACACATTCAGGGTGCCATACTCCTAGCACTCCCCTAAATACATCTAATGTTTTTAAATGTGAAATACAGCACTTGCTTAGAAATATGCATAAATCTTAAATGTCAGTATAATAAATGATTATAAAATGGGCCCGTGTATAACTACTGCCAAAGTCAATAAATAGAATATTGTCAGCATGCCTGGGTGGCTCAGTTCGTTAAGCAGCTGCCTTCGGCTCAGGTCATGATCCCAGCATCCTGGGATCGAGTCCCACATCCCGCTCCTTGCTCAGCAGGGAGCCTGCCTCTCCCTCTGCCTCTGCCTGCCACTCTGTCTGCCTGTGCTCGCTCGCTTTTTCTCTCTCTCCCTCTCTCTGACAAATAAATAAATTTTAAAAAAATTTAGAATATTGTCAGCAACCCAGAAGACCCATGTCTTCCTTTTTTAACACAATACCCTTTGTGCCCCTCTAGAGGTGAATCACGATCTTGCTTTTAATGGTAATCAATTTCCTTGCCTTTCTAAAACATAGTCTTACACTTAAGTTTGTATCCCTCCAAAAATGTAGTTCAGTTTTGCCTATCATGGAACTCTACATAAATGGAATCTTACTGTATACTTTCTTTCATGTTTTGCTCCTTGTGCTACACATTGTATTTGTTTGTGGTATTTATCCATGTATCTGTAGTTTATTCCTTTTTATTTACTGTAGAGTACTCCTTTGAGTGAATGTGCCATAACTCTACCGTCTATTCTCTGATTAATCGATATTTGGGTTGTTTCCAGTTCAGTGCCATTTGAAATAATGCTGGTCTAAATCTGCTCAGGCTGACATAACAAAACATCACAGACTAGGAGGCTTAAACAACAGAATTTATTTTGCCACCATTCTGGAGGCTGGAAAGTCCAAGATCAAAGTTCTGATAGAGTTTGGTTTCTGATAGAGTTAAGCTCTCTTCCTGTGTGCAGACACCTGACTTATTTTCCCATGTTGTGATACTTAGCTTTATGTGCCAGCTTGACTAGGCTAAGGGTTTACCAGATCGCTGGTAAAACATGATTTCTGGGCATGTCTGAGTTTCCAGAAGAGATTAACATTTGAGTGAGTAGACTGAGTAAAGATCACCCTCATGAATGCTAGTGGGAATCAATTAACTCATTGAGGACCTGAATATAACAAAAAGACAGGAAGGGCAAATTTGTTTTTTGCTTGAGCCAGGACATCCATACATTCATGTTCTTCTGCCCTTGGACATCACATCTGCACTCATGCTTCTTTGTCATTCAAACTTGGACTTAATTATGCAACACTTAATTACACAATTATAAATTTCTTTGTTTTCCAGCTTGTAGATGTCATATCATGGAACCTCTCCGTCTTCATAATCATATGACACATTTCCTAAAAGAAATATTTTCTTTCACTCCCTCAATATAATACCTAGTCTGGCATAGAGAGAAAGAGGGAGATTTCTTTTAGGAATTGGCTTGTGTGATTATGGAATTAAAGAAGTCATATACATATGACTATTCTTGGGATACCATTTTATGAGATTAGACTCCATCTTATGACCTCATTTAAACTTAATTACCCCCCTGAAGGCCCTTTCTTCAAACACAGTCACACTGGGGGTTAGGGCTTCAACATATAAATTTTGGGGAGGATGCAATTCAGTAATAACAGTGCTGATATAAATATTCTCAGTATGTGCTCTGACTACCATATACACAAATTTCTCTAGAACATGTAGTTAGGAGAAAAACTGAAGGCCCATAAGGCTGCATATCTTTGACTTTATTAAACAATGTCAACCTGTTTTCCAAAGTGGTTGTATCAGTTTACAGCAACCAGCGGTTTATTAGAGTTTCCATTACTCCATGTCCTTTTCAACATATTGATTTAGTAAAAAAAATAAAATAAAATAAAAATGACCTGGTGGGGATATTATCTCATTTCTGGTTTTCATTTGCATTTCCTTGACTCAAGGTTAAGTAATGGTATTCACATAAGAAAAAAAAAAAGGAAGTTGTGCCTGGGTGGCTCAGTGGGTTAAGCCACTGCCTTCAGTTCAGGTCATGGTCATCCTGGGATCGAGCCCCATTTCGGGCTCTCTGCCAGCAGAGAGCCTGCTTCCCCCTCTGTCTCTGCCTGCCTCTCTGCCTACTTGTGATCTCTCTCTGTCAAATAAATAAATAAAATCTTAAAAAATAAGAAAAAAGAAAAAAGAGGAAGCCCAAGGAGTACTTCAAAGCTAAGAGAGTGGCAGTAACAAAACAAACGTTTCATGGAGGGGTCATCCCTGTAGCCAACAACCGTGATGTAGGTGCTATTATCACCCCCCAGTACAGATGAGTGGGGTGAGATTTGGAGCCTACACACAGCTAGGCAGTACTGCTGGAGCCAAACACAAATGGAGACTAGCCTTGAAAATTCCCTGAGGAGAAAAAGCCAGTTTAGTCATACAAGCAATAATTTCATAATTATAATGATAAATTTTATAATTATAATTTCTAATACATGGAGGCTAACTTGATCTGAATCACTGCTTCCTTGTGCCTCTGAAAATCCTAATTGAAACTTAAATCATTCCCCGAAATTGGTAAAAGATAACCACTAACCAACTTCCTTTCATGTAAGAAAATTCTAATATTGTAGCCAATCGCTGTGAAGACTAAACGGTCCCTGCCTCCACCCTGGGTAAGTTGCTTTTTTGCTTGAGCCAGGACATATACCTCAGAGGTAACATATACCTCTGAGCCTCAGTCCTTGGTTTGGTTTGAGTGCTCTCAGTTTGCAAACTGTCCTTTTGGCATGGGCACAATAAACTTGTACTAATTACTTCTTCAGTGATTCGTTGGTTTTACTTGTGTTTTTTCTCTGAGCTTTTGACCGTTCAAAGCTGAGATTTGAATGTACACTTGAACTTCTCTTCAGCACTGAATGTCCTATGCGTTGAGAAGCTAACTAGAACAGCCAGGTCGATGATAGTCTGGAGACGGATGTTACTAATGGTAGGGAGAGCAGACACGAGGCAGTTGCAGTTGGTGGAAATTTTCAGAATAAGCCACAAAAGTGTAGCTTTTAAAAGCTTGTTAGCTCAGGCCTCAGGAAAGAAAAGCAAAATGTCAGATAAATGGAGATTTAATCTTCACTATGCTATAGAGATTTGAGCACTTGTGGCATCCAAAGTGAGAGGTTTTTTTTTTTGGATTTTAAGACTCAAAGCTGTATTTTAAAAAGTGACCTTTAAACATTTTTTTTTTGATATTAAGAAATATATACATTTTTTACTGTCAAGGTTTTGGAAAATTTAGAAAGCCACAAAGATGAAAATAAAAATCACTCCATCTCGCTACCTACAGTTAACCACTATTAATATTTTATTTGATCTTTTCAGCACTTTGAAGCCTATAGACAGGTGTTTTTTTAAGTTAAGATCAGTCTGTATATGCTGATTTATAATGTTTTTATCCTTAAAGAAATATTGAGAATAACTTTTCATGACATCAAAAAATATTTTGCCATGATTCTTTTTTACATATATGAAATATGATTTTATTTGTTTATTTGAAAGAGAGTGAGTGAGAGAAAGCATGAGAGGGGAGAGGGTCAGATGAAGAAGCAGACTCCTCGATGAGCAGGGAGCCCAATGCAGGACATGATTCCGGGACTCCAGGATCATAACCTGAGCCAAGGCCAGACGCTTAACCAACAGAGCCACCCAGGTGCCCCACATGATTCTTAATAGTAGTCCATTTTATGGTTGTATCAAAATACATTTATAATATTTATAAATAACTAACTCTATGATAAATACCCTCATAGATAAATCTTTGTCAACTTTCCAATTATTTCCTCAAGTAATATTTCTAGAAATGTACCTAATGGTGAATCATTGTCCACAAACTCGGAATTTTCAAAACAAGAATCATACCAATGTAGTCTTTAGATCAATTCAGATTTTGTCCCAGGACTGACTGGGGTTTTCTGATTGGCAAATCAGATTTGCCCTTAGTGTTTTATAAGAATCTGAGAATCTTATGTGGTGCCTGGAAGATAGGGAAATAGCATATTTACCCCATGCCACCTCAGTCAACAGGGACAAGAGCATTGGCTAAGCCCCTCTTGTTCTTTGAAACCACATAACTCTCTAATTCTGCACCACCCAAAGGATGGGAAGACTTCTCCAGGTCTGGGAACCTCAGGGACCATGTCCAGTCTCTAGGAACACCACACAGCTGCTGCTCTCTGAGCTTGGTGCCACTCTGGGTGTGGCTGGGAGAAGGTATGGGTAATTGCTGCCTCCCTTCTCAGTCTGGGAGAGAAAAACCCAGTCTTTATCTTTTCATGTTCTTCAAAGACACTCTTTGCTTCCACTCTCCCTGGGACACATGACATAAGCTCTTCCATGATATTGGGCTTTTCAATGAGACAGGGCATGTTCTTGACTGTCAGCAGCTTCAACTTTCCACCATGCAGCAATCTTCCCTTGGGGCAAAGGAGCCCCATAATTTTACTTCTTGCTTGAAATGGGAAGGACAAAAAAATGAGAACATCAATAGTCAGATTACCTTTGATCTTCATCTCTAAACATTTCTACTATGTTCTCTTGCCATGTCTAAAATGTTTGTCCATCAAAAAAAAAAAAAAAAAAAAGAAAAGAAATCTTGCCATTTGCTACGACATGGATGGAACTAGAGGGTGTCATGCTGAGTGAAATAAATCAATCAGAGAAAGACAATTATCATTTGATCTCACTGATATGTGGAATTTGAGAAATAAGGCAGAGCATCATGGGGGAAGAGAGGAAAAAAATGAAACAAGATGAAATCAGAGAGAGAGACAAACCATAAGAGACTCTTAATCTCAGGGGGTTGCTGGGGGTTGAGGGGAGGAATAGGGTGGTTGGGTGATGGGCATTGGGGAGAGTATGTGCTATCATGAGTGTTGTGAATTGTGTAAGACTGATGATTCACAGACTTGTACCCCTGTGGCAAATAATACACTACATGTTAATAATAATTTTAAAAAGTGGCAAAAAAAATAAAGTGTTTGTCAGGGTGGTATCTATCTAGTGGAATAGATAAAAAATATGTAATTGTGAACACAAGGTGAAAAGCTGAAAGGGACCTATGAAAGGCACTTTGGGTTTCTAATGAAATTAAATACAAAAAAAGAGGTAATTTCTTTATGGAAGAGAAAGTTTGAAAATGCATAAAAATTGAACACTCAGAGTCAAGACATTGTAAACAAAGTTATAGAGGTGGAAAATAAAAAATGTTTAAAGTTTTTGGGCTAGCCTCATGGACATAACCTAGGAACTTGTTAGAAATATAGAACCTCAGCATTCATTCCAGGCTGACTGAAGCAGAGTCACTTCAATAAGATTTCCAGTGATTTCTAGGCAATTATGGTTTGAGAAGCACTGCTCTGGTATAATGACTCTCAGAGTGTGATCTCAAACCAGCAGGATCAGCTCTATCTGGGAACTTGTTAAGAATACACATTTTCCAGGGGTGCCTGAGTGGCTCAGTCAGTTAAGCATCTGCCTTTGGCTCAGGTCATGATCTCAGGGTGCTGGGATCGAGTCCTGCTTCGGGTTTCCACTCAGTGGGGAGTCTTCTTCTTCCTCTGCCTCTGTGATCTCTCTTGCTTTCGCTCTCTCTCTCAAATAAATAAATAAATAAAATCCTTAAAAAAAAAAAAAAAAGTACAAATTTTCCAGCCCTACTCCAGACCTATTGACACAGAAGCTCTGCAGGTGTGGTCATGCAAAGTGTTTTTACAAGCCTTACAAGGTGATTCTTGTAAGGTTTCACAGGCGAGATAGACACGACACCAGGCGAGATAGGCGCAGGGCAAGGTTTATCAGAGGCGCCCTCGGGGGAGGTTCCGCCACTCCAGAGAGGAGAGTGGGGGAAGTCGCACCCGGGAGGGGGTCGAGTGAGTCTTTTATTTGGGTTAAGGCAGGGCATAGGTTCACAGCCATATAAGGTAAGGTATTCGGTGATTGGAGGGTAGGGAGAGTCCTGATGTTCCTGTTCCTGTTTCCTGCATAGGTATCTGTTTACTTATGGTGATGTGTCCTCGGCATACGTCCTTCCAGGGGGAGAGTCATGGGTAAAGGAAGAGGGCGGCCTGGAAGATGATGGCCTGGTGGCCATTTTTATTGTTCTTCCTGCATTCCCAGAGTCGCAGACCCAACAATTCTGACACAGGTACACGTTCAAGAGTTCTGGAACACTGTTCCAGAGCAGAGGTTGAACATTTCTTTAGCTAACGGTTCAGATATTAAATATTTTCAGCTTTGCAGGCAATAAAGTCTCTGTTACAATTGCTCACCTAGGTCGTTGTAATAAGAGAGTATAATAAGCAACATGCAAAGGAATAAGCATGGCTGGGCTCCAGGAAAACTTTAATTATGGGGCGCCTGGGTGGCTCAGTCTGTGAAGGGTCTACCTTCCGCTTGGGTCATGATCTCAGGGTCCTAGGTTTGAGCCCCACATCCGGCTCTCTGCTCAGTGGGAGCCTGCTTCTCCCTCTCCCTGCCACTCCCCCTGCTTGTGTTCTCTCTCTCTCTCTCTCTTTCTCTCTCATATAAATATATAAATTCTTTAAGGAAAAGAAAAAAGAAAGAAACTTTAATGACAAAACAAGAAGAGTGCTAGATTTGGCTGTGGATTGTGTGTGCCGATAACCTGCCCTAAACCGTGAATTTTCAAACTTGCCTGTACGTTAGAATCACCGGGGGGACCATCACAAATCTTGATACCCAGGCAGTACCTCCCACCAATTAAAGCAACATCTCTGTGATGGGGGTGAAGAATCAGTATTTTGAAAAACTTCCCAAGTGAGAACCAGATGCTAGAGGATAGAATAGATGGCCCCAGAAAGAGGGTGTGGAAGGATCAAGGGGGATTAAATCAGAAGGGTGGCTTGAAGCCTGAATGTGGAAACCTCTCAGTCCAGATCTTCCCCAAACACCACAATCACATGGGGATTTGAATATCCATATAGGTCAGGGTGCACATTTTTATTTTTTTCTTAACCACATGTTCCTGTATTTAAACCACAATATTAAAAATGAGAAACGTGTGAACAAGGGATAGGCCAAATGGCTTTTAATTCCCCAACAGCAAAACCCTGTTAATACCTTGCCCTGTGTCAGCAAAATAATTGTGGTTCAAGTGAATATAAAACACTTCCATTCAATCTTCTCCCTCCTCCCTAAGGCAAATGCTTTCTTATCGTAGAGAAACAGTACTCCTCAAACTGTCAGACTGCATCAGGGGAGTTGAACAAGAATTAAAAAGCCAGGCGAAATCAAGGCATCAGCTGGGAGGGTAAAATTCTTCTGCAGGTGAGCTTTCTTCAAGCCTCTTTTCTGACCTGAGCCTCTCTGATTTGCTGTGTAAATGCTGGGAGAGAGGACGCTGAGACTTTTGCAGGGGCATGAATTAAATTTTTTGGTAGCAGAAGCTGTCACTGGTTAACTCAAGTGAAATGAAAGGGCTAGCTGAAAAGATCTGTGGTGGCTCATAGAAGAAAAGATCCGGGCTTGGAAAGGACAGGGCCATGGTAGATCTGGGCCTTTGGAACAGGGTGGTGGACTGTCGGCTCATGGTGCTGCCTTCTGGATAAGCTTTGTCTATTTTCTGCCCTGGAGTCACACTATCCAAGATGCCAGTCCCAGGAAGAGAATATCTGATTGGCCAAGTGTGGGTCATGCGAACTTAATGAACAGTCCCATCTTGATTAATGGTTCCCCAATGTCCAACTGGGTTTCCATTATCTCCAGAAGGCAGAAGTAGATGCTAGGAAATCAAAACAAGCAGATGTCCACTGCAGAGGGCAATAATCAATATTTTTTAAGCAATCCATTAAGGACTCTTATAGAGTTTACCAGTATATCCCACATTGACTGTGGGATTAGAGTGCAGGATCTCTTAAAGTTCTGAAAGGAGACAGCCCACTGAGACATGGGCATTGGAGCAGGAACAGAGCTTAAAGATCCAGCCCTTTTTGGTATAGGGGAGGAAACTGAGGATGATCGAATGGCTTTCCTGAGCCTATTCTTACTCATGTTTAATGTCATTCATGAAAAGTATACAATTAGACAAGTCTAAGGTAGACTCTTGTAGCTCATTCTGCCTATGGCTGTGAGAGGTAGGGTTTTTAATTTCCCTGAAGACTCCTATGCATGCATCATGACTGCTTTTTTAAAGATGAAAAATAACAGTCTCACATTTGTTCAGTGGTTCTTATTAAAAGCACCAATTCCTAGACCCTATCCTCTAGAGATTCAGATTTAATAAGTTTGGGTTAAGACCCAGGTCACTGCTTTCTTTTTTTTTTTTTTTTTTTTAAGATTTTATTTGACAGACGGAGATCACAAGTAGGCAGAGAGGCAGAGAGAGAGAGAGGAAGGAAGCAGGCTCCCTGCTGAGCAGAGAGCCCGATGCGGGGCTTGATCCCAGGACCCTGGGATCATGACCTGAGCCGGAGGCAGAGGCTTTAACCCACTGAGCCACCCAGGCGCCCCCAGGTCACTGCTTTCTTAAACAAGCACCTGTATGAAGGTGATCTGCACACTGCACTTGGAACACCACTGTGGCTCCCCACTTGAAGTTTGCAGAGGCCAGGAGGTAAAGCTGGTGGGTACAAGACAAGAAGAAGAAGTGACAATGGTAAGTGGGGACATGAGTGTCCTCTAAGGGTACTCAGATTCAATCTATTTTTAAACACCTTACAGGGCAAATAAAACCTGTTTGCAGGACAAATTTTGCTCTTTGTGGATTCTGTAAGTTGTGAGCCCTGTTAATGCTTTTATTACTTATTGAACTTCTAAGATAAAATAAATAACTACTATTTCCACATCCAGGAATAAAGTTTAATGAGAGAGATGTAGAGTGACTGACCCCAGGCTAAACGACATCTGATGAATTAGAAAGCAAATGTTCTAATTCCTAAACTTAGGTGCTTTAAAATACACCCAAGGAGTGCACCTCTCTGCCATGTATTTTCTCTGTGATGTGGTTTGCCTAAACAGCATTCCATTCAAATGTGACTATGTCTGTTCAATCATAAACTGGGCAGGAAGAAACAATCGAGCTGTAATTTTTAAATATGTGAAAAGCATGTAAAATATGCAGAATCTTTAGGATTTCAGATTGTGATCCACAACTTGGCATGTCATTATGTAAAATTACTACAGCCCTCTTTAAGACTGACTCTGTTTTCACAGTTTTCATTTTAGCCAATAAAGTTAATATATATTATTCTCATATCACAGTTGGATGATTTAGGAATATAATATATGTTTGGCACAGATTCACAATTCCTTAGCAAAATAAAAGACAAATCCCCCACACTAGTCTGAAAGTTAATTATCTTAGCCAAAGACTCTGAATGTTGCTATGACACAGATTAAAACAGCACTTTTCAAATAAAGTGGCTATTTCATGTCAAGCTTTGAAAGTGCTGGGCTGAGTTCCTCTCACAGTAATTGGAAGTTCTGGGCATATCTGACTTAACACTTCAAACAATTGCATATTCTTATACAATACAGGAGTTAGAGAACAGAATTAAGGCTAGGTCAGAAGTTAACTGTGTAACATCAAGTTTTCACTGAACAGTTTGCTTCAGTAAATATGCTTTGACCTACCCTTATCTTAAAATCTTTGTGATAATGAACCAACTTATAACAAGATTTAGCAATCCATGGAAGACCTTTTGTGGGCATTAGGACTGATCAAAGGAACAGAGAAAACAGCCCTTTTTGATTATAAGGGAACATACTTATGGTTTTAACCTAGGGTAAATGTGGGAGTAAATATTTACAAAAGTACATTAAAATGACATTTAAAGTAAAGTTTTATAACAAAGAGAGATTAGGTTACTATCTATAATATATAAAGAGTGCTTAAAAATCAATAAAAATATAAAACCAACCAATTACAAAGATGGTAAAAGGATATTGACAATTCACAAAAGAAGAAACTGAATGGTTAAAAAACATAAAAAAGTCTTACTTTTGTTATAAATATAGTAAATGTACATTAAAATAAAAATAAGATAAGAAATTTCCCCTATCAATTGGTAAATACGTTGTAAATGGTACTTAAGGGTGGAAGTGTGTAATGAAATAGAAATTCTGAAATAATGCATGCAGAAGTGATATTTGGTATTTGGAAAGCAATTTTGCATATTACATCAAAATTTTAAACTTTTCTTTACCTGTAAACTTTTCCTTACCTTATATATGTATTATACATAAAATGCTAGAACTACTGGCCAATATGAATTTATAATAATGTTTTTATTACAGTATTTTTTGTAATTGAAAGCACCTTAGATATCTAATAGAGAATTAGTTAAATAATCCAGGGCATATCAATATGGTGAAATATTATGTTTCTGTTTCAACAATCAGATTTGCAAAGAATACTGAAATTTTTGGGAAAATTCCAATACTTCATAAAAGGAAGGATACAAAATTATACATGTAGTATAATCTTAAATTTGTTTAAAATATATATTCTTTACATTAGTCTGCATGGGCTACCATAACAGAATACTACAGGTTTATGTCTTGAAAAGCAAAAATTCATTTTATCACAGTTCTGGAGGCTGGAAGTTTAAAATCAAGGAGCAGCAGGGTTGTTTTCTGCTGAGAATCTCTTCCTAGCTTACATATGGCCCCTTCTTGCGATGTTCTCACATGGCCTTTCATCTGTGCATGCTCACTGCTGGTGTCTCTTCCTCTTTATAAGGACCTCATTCCTGGAGGGTTAAGTCCTCGGGCTTATGATCTCACTTAACCTTACTTAACATTTAAAAACCCTATCTCCAAAAACAGTCATGTTGGGGGTTAGGGCTCTAATATGTACTTGGGGTAGGGGTGCACAATTCAATCCATAATATGTTCCATATGCATAAAGGAAAGATTGGAATGAAATACAATAGAGTCTAAATATTAATTATTTCTGAGTAATGGGAAATATGGATTATTTGCTTTTCTATGTTTCTTCCTCCTCTATTTCTTTTTTTTTTCTTTTGTAATAAGCATGTATTAATTATAACAGCAAAAAAAAGGTGGTAAATAAATAGGAAAAATAAAACAACACTCAGTGTCAGATATGAAAGAAAAATTATGGAATTTAAAAATTATAAAACAACGATTTGAGTTCCATTAATTTGGCCAGAGAAACATGTGTTCTTAGGCCTCAGTTTCTACAAGTACAATAAAGGGATAAAAAGAATATTCATTTTGTGAAATCTCTAGAAATAAATTAGATTATGTATATGAAAATAATTTTTGCAACCTGAAAACTAGGTTGAGTTTTTATTTCTAAACTTCAATTAATTTTAAAGACATTTAGAGAATATTTTCTTTGGATGTAAGTGCATGTATGTAATGGGGATCTATATCTATAAATATTATCTAAATCTGTATCTGAATCTAAGTTTTGACCTCTGAGTTTGCAGCTCAGTTGGGATGAAACAATAGCAATCAGAGCCGATAAAAGTTAAACCAGCCAACAAGCTGTTTAAAATTTGAGCAGGCCCTCAGTCGTGTGTCCTATAATAATTTCTTTCTGGTTTGCTTGGCCTCTTTGCCTTTCCAGAACAAGTCTTCCTCTAATGGAGCCCATCAGTGACTTATCAACATCTGTGATGACCACCTTGAACTAATCCGTGTACTTCATCCCATAGAAGGTGGCGATTGGTTTAGAGATGATCATGTAACACTAGCAGGATCAGAGACCTTTTCGGCATTAACACGGAGTTCTCCTTAATCTCTCTGATATAATGAGAATTAAGGCATGAGCAAAGGATTTACTCTGCAAACTAGGACACCTTTGAGAGTACAAAGGGATGTTTGATGGCATCCCTTTACATAATCTACATAATCATACATAATCATCGTGCCTCAGTAGGTGTAAACTGGGCCTTTTCTAGGCAAACTGTGATATATGGTCACCTAATTAAGGACCATATAAATAAAATCAGACCTGTCTAGAACCCCATGTAGAGAGTTAGTGGCTGAGAATGACACTAACAGAAGGGAAAGTGGTAGGGGAGAGCTTGGCCTTGTATTGATGGCTTGTTAGTAGAATCCACATAGGTAAATCTGATGGTTGCCCACTTCTAGAATTTTCTATTTACATGAGGCATCACAGCCACTTTTGCTTAAGAAAGGCCTTGCAGGAAATGAAGAAGAGCATAATGGGACATTTGGATGAAGATTGATATTCTTTGCTTTGTCCTGAGGTTGCAGGACACATTTGCTCCAAGCTCTTGAGCATGGTTGATACCATGCCCTGGTCAGGTTTGAGAAAGCATCTCATTTGTATAGATCTCAGCAGCTCCTGGGAGACAGCAGTCATTATTTAAGGATCATTATCCCATTCCTATGGCAGGGTCCATAGCACTGTGGTGTCCATGGCACTGCTGAGAGATAGAGAACCCCATGTTCCTTAGACTCTTCTTCCCAAAGCCTCTCTTTCCCACAGAAGCAGGCCTGTGGCAATGGTCTGGTCTTCCCAAGGACTTCCTGCCATCCTAAAGAAAGATGTTTTCTCTTTACAGCATGTTATTGCTTTTGATTTCCTGCTTTCTACATAGGCCAGCCTAATTGACAAAAGTTCTAAAGGAATAGGCACTTCACAATGTCTCTTGATTTCTTATCTCCACAGAGGTCAAGGGAAAGGTGTTATGGATGGGATAGAGCCTCTGTCTCTTCCAAGAAAAGTTTGAGGGAGAAAAGTCTACTGAGAAGACATGGCAAATGAGTCGGGTAAATTCAGCAACAACAAAAATTATGGTGTCCTCTAGATAGACATTTTGTTCTTAAACTCTGGTGTGGAGACAGGGAGTGGGGAGAAGATTGACCTCCCCCTTTTCAAATCTAAAGAAAGCCAGGAAACCTTCCAAAAACAAATTCCTGTGCCTGCCTCTATTTTATAGATAAACTATATATTTTATAGTTCAGGGAGTTCTTAGGCTCTGAAGCTCACCAGGATCTATGAGCCCCTGATTTTAAAGACCTTGAAATTAAGTTTACAAGTACACAACATCAGAGTCACTTATTACTACTGACATATGCATTTTTCTTCATTTATTCTTTCCTTGGCTATCTTCTATTTTTTCCTTTATGTTTTAAAAAGATTTATTTTATCTATTATTTTGAGAGAGAGAAAGAATATGGCTGAGTAGGAGGAGGGGCAGAGGGAAAGAATCTCAAGCACAGACCCTGCTAACTATAGAGCCTCACACAGGGATCAGTGTCACAACCCTGAGATCCTGACCTGAGCCAAAACCAAGAGTCAGAGGCTTCACCAATTGAGCCAGCCAGGAGCTCCTCCCCTATTTATATCAAACAATTATCTCTTATTCACCTTCTTTCCCCTATAGTCATCAATTATTATTATTATTATTTTTAAAAGATTTTATTTATTTATTTACAGACAGATCACAAGTAGGCGGGGGGGGGGGGGAAGCAGGCACCCCGCTGAGCAGAGAGCCCAATGTGGGGCTCGATCCCAGGACCCTGAGATCATGACCTGAGCTGAAGGCAGAGGCATTACCACACTGAGCCACCCAGGCACCCCTATTATTTTCTCTTTATCCTTTTTCTTTAAAACTTTGGGTTTTGAAATAATTTCAGATATAAGTAAACATTGAAAGAATAGTTCAAAGATTTCTCATATAGCCTTCATCGAGGAACCCTCAAATGTACTGCTAACACTTTGCCCTGAGAGCAAGTTGTAGACATGATGCCCTTTTACTCCTAAATACTTCTTTGTAAACACAAGGATATTAACTTTCATAACCACAGTGCAATGATCATAATCATCTGATTATGAAATCACTGATGCAAGACTATTACCTGATCTATCAAAACTTATTAACATTTTTATCCAATCAAATATACACCAATTTCATTTTTCTCATCCAGGATCCAATTCAGGATCATACGTTGTACTTAGATGTTTTATTCCTTTAGACTCCTTTAATCTGGATCATTCCTCCATTTTTCCTTGTCTTTAATGACATTGGCATTTTTTCCCATTTTATTTAATTTTATTTCTTTGCAGTGTTCCAAAATTCATTGTTTATGCAGCACACCCAGTGCTCCATGCAATACGTGCCCTCCATGATACCCACCACCAGGCTCACCCCCTGAAAAACCCTCAGTTTGTTTCTCAGAGTCCACAGTCTCTCATGGTTTGTCCCTCCAATTTCCCCCATCTCCTAATGTCCTTCAGGTTATTCCTTATGCTCCACAAGTAAATGAAACCATGTGATACTTGGCTCTCTCTGTTTGATTTATTTCACTCAGCATAATCTCTTCCAGTCCCGTCCATGTTGATATAAGAGTTCTAGCAACAACAATCAGACAACAAAAAGAAATAAACGGTATTCAAATTGGCAATGAAGAAGTCAAATGCTCTCTCTTTGCAGATGACATGATACTTTATATGGAAAATCCAAAAGACTCCACCCCCAAACTACTAGAACTCATACAGCAATTCAGTAATGTGGCAGGATACAAAATCAATGTACAGAAATCAGTTGCTTTCTTATACACTAACAATGAAAATATAGAAAGGGAAATTAGAATCGGTTCCATTTACTATAGCACCAAGAACCATAAAATACCTGGGAATAAACCTAACCAAAGAGGTAAGGGATCTGTACTCGAGGAACTACAGAACACTCATGAAAGAAATTGAAGAAGACAAAAAAGTTGGAAGACCATTGCATGCTCATGGATTGGAAGAAAAAACATTGTTAAAATGTCTATACTGCCTAGTATAGAGCAATCTATACTTTCAATGCCATCCTGATCAAAATTCCACCAGCATTTTTCAAAGAGCTGGAACAAACATCCTAAAATTTGTATGGAACCAGAAGAGATCCCGAATTGCTAAGGGAATGTTGAAAAAGAAAAAAAAAAAAAAACTGGAGGCATCACATTGCCTGATTTCAAGCTTTACTACAAAGCTATGATCACCAAGACAGCATGGTCCTGGCACAAAAACAGACACATAGACCAGTGGAACAGAGTAGAGAGCCCAGATATGGACCCTCAACTGTATGGTCAAATAATCTTTGACAAAGCAGGAAAAAATATCCAGTGGAAAAAAGACAGTCTCTTCAATAAATGGTGCTGGGAAAATTGGACAGCTATGCGTAGAAGAATGAAACTCGACCATTCTCTTACACCATACACAAAGATAAACTCGAAATGGATTAAAGACCTCAACATGAGGCAGGAATCTATCAAAATCCTAGAGGAGAACATAGGCAGTAACCTCTTTGACATCAGCCACAGCAACTTCTTTCAAGATATGTTTCCAAAGGCAAAGGAAACAAAACCAAAAATGAACTTTTGAGACTTCATCAAGATCAAAAGCTTCTGCACAACAAAGGCAACAGTCCACAAAACAAAGAGGCAACCCACGGAATGGGAGAAGATATTCACAAATGATGCTACAGACAAAGGGCTGATATCCAAGATCTATAAAGAACTCCTCAAACTCAACATTCACAAAACAGATAGTCACGTCAAAAAAATGGGCAGAAGACATGAACAGACACTTCTTCAAAGAAGACATACAAATGGCCAACAGACACACGAAAAAATGTTCAGCATCATTAGCCATCAGGGAGATTCAAATCAAAATCACATTGAGATACCACCTTACACTGGTTAGAATGGCCCAAATCAACAAGACAGTAAACAACAAGTGTGGGAGAGGATGTGGAGAAAGGGGAACCCTCTTACACTTTTGGTGGGAATGCAAGTTGGTGTAGCCGCTTTGGAAAACAGTGTGGAGATTCCTTAAGAAATTAATAATAGAGCTACCCTATGACCCTGCAATTGCATTACTGGGTATTTACCCCAAAGATACAGATGTAGTGAAAGGACGGGCCACCTGTACCCCAATGTTCATAGCAGCAATGGCCGCAGTTGCCAAACTGTGGAAAGAACCAAAATGCCCTTCAACAGAAGAATGGATAAAGAAGATATGGTCCATATATACAATGGAGTATTATGACTCCATCAGAAAGGATGAATACCCAACTTTCATGACATTGGCATTTTTGAAGAGTACAGGTCAGTTGTAATGTAGATGACCCTCATCTGGCATTTTTCTGTTTCCTCATGATTAGATCCAGGTAATGTACTTTGGGAAGGAACAACACCAAAGTGACAGTTGTGTCCTCAGTGCATCATATCAAAAGGCATACCATGCCTATTTGTTCTATTACTGGTTAATTTCAACTTTGATCTTTTCCTTAAGGTTTTGTTTTCCAGATTCTCCGCTATAATGCTGCTATTTTCTCCTTGGTGATTCAGAAATGTCTTAAGAAGAGTGAAGGTAATGCGTTCAATTCCAACATGTGGCAGGGATTCCCCACATCACCAAGCGACTCTCCAGTACCAGTGGGGTGTCTTGTAATTTGACTCAATGCTAAAACCATCTACCTGGAGAGGGCATCAGATTCCACAGGTGAGGGCTCTGTGCCACAAGACAGCTCTCTACTTCAAATGATAATCGCAAGTCCAGGTAGTTACCCATACTTCTGAACATCAGAGGTTCCCATGACCCTATCCCTGAGTTCGATTAACTTGCCAGAGAAGATCACAAACCTTGGAAAACCAATTTACACATTAGATTATCCCAGTTTATTACAGAGGATATCAAAGGATATGAATCAACAGCCAGATGAAGATATATAGAGTAAGATTCTGAAAAAAGAAGTTTCTGTCCTTATAGAGTTTGTGGCCCAGAACAATGGCATGTGAAAGTGCTCTGGTTCACCAATCCGGAAGCTCTTCAAACTCCCTTCTTTCTGGGTTTTTATGGAGGCTTCATTACATAGGCACAATTGATTAAATCATTGGCCATTGGTGACTGATTCAACATCCAGGCCCTCTCCCCTCCCTGGAAATCAGGGGGTGGGACTGAAATTTCTAATCCTCTATTCAGGGTTGGTTCCTATGGCAACCAGCCCCATCCTTAGGTGGAGTCCAAAAATCGCTTCACTAATAGAACAAGAGACGCCTTTGTTGTTCTTATAGCAGGAAATTCCATGTGCCAGAAATGGGGTCTAAGACTGAATGCGTATTTCTTATTATAAATCACAATCTTTTGGAAAGGTACTTTGAGTATATATAAATATCCTGTTCTTCATCAAACTTTGAGCCATATCATAGGGAAATTTCAGGTTCGGTTCTAGACTACTGCAATAAAGTGAGTAGTACAATAAAGTAAGTTGAATGGATTTTTTGATTTCCCAATGCATATAAAAGTTATGTTTATACTATAGTCTATTAAGTATACAATAGTCTTATATCTTTTAAAAATGCACATCTTAATTTAAAAATACTTTATTGCCAAAACAGCTATCATCTGAGCTTTCAGTGAGTGGTAATCACTGATCACCATACCAAATATAATAATAATGAAAAAGTTTGAAATATTGTGAGAATTACAAAAATGTGAAATGGAGACACAAAGCAAGAAAATGCCGCTGGAAAAATGGCACCAATAGACTCACTAAAGGCAGGGTTGCCATTGACCTTCAATTTGTAAAAAATGCAATACTTGTAAAGAGCAATATAAAGGGCAATAAAATAAGGTATACTTACACTTTTAGCCAGTGCATTGATGACAGTAGCCTGAATCAATCATTACTCTGATGTTGTCAAATGGTGATTTTCTAATTTTGTCATTCATTATACATTGATTATTTGGCATTCTCTCATAAGAAAGAGATTTACTTCTCCCCTATTTATGTATTTAGTAGTTTGTATCAGCATTGATTCAGAGATTCTTATTTTGTTCAATAGTGTTTAATAGGCTCTAATCTGTCATCACTACTTTGATGTTCAAATGGTCCTGATTGCTCATCCTTTTCCTATTTTCTCTTCTGCTGTTTCACCTCTCTTTTCTTAATCTCTTCTGTCACACATTTTCTTCTTTCTCTCTTCCCTATCCGCATCCCTTTAGTTTTTTAGCCCCCCCCCCACCATGCTCCCTTCTTTGTCTTCAACCAGAGCCCATTTGTTCCCCTTTACTCAGTGAATGGTCTGAGTGCATGGAGTTTCTTCTTCCTCATTTCCTTGAATGTGTCCCAAACTGCAACTGCCGTGGGAGCAAATCTGGTAGTTTCTAAAGGTGGTACTTGTCTTGATCTAATCGTAAAGATGCCAACTGCAGTTAAGTGTCTCAGTATTTCCAAGGGTTTATAACTTAACTATAAAAATTCACTTTAGGCTATAGCTTGACATATAATCTCTCAGTCTAAGAATGAATTTCCTTAACCGTTTTCCCTTTAATTCAACACTACTTGATTCAGTGTAGCTTTCATCCTGTAATAATATATGCTTATGAGTTATTACCACATCAATACAAACCCATGCCCATTGCTAAAGTAAAAACTGAGGGTAAATATGAAAGAAGATACAACTTCATTGATCCAAGGGTTATAAAATGAAAGAAGTATTGGTCCTCTATGATGTTTTTCTCTTCTATCCAACCCATAAGTTCCCGGTCTCTGAATCCTGAAAAAAGTTGTAGTGTTGGGAAAAAAAAAAAAAAATAGTGGTATTTGTAGGAAACTGGCTTTTCTGGGAGTGGTCTTTAGCCAAATTCTGTTCCATGACCTGGCTTCAAATTAAGAGAACTGACATGACCAAATAATTCGCCAGCTCTTCTATATTTTCAAGTAGGTAACCAGAATTTGTAGGAGAAAAATACTTATTAATACTACTTGTAGGAGAGTGGACAACTAGTTGTGTGGCAAATTGTGCAAATTATAGGAAGAGAAACATGCTATGGTAGAGAAAGAGAAAGAGTTGAATTTGGAATCAGGATCCCGGCGGGATTCCTGGTGTGGCTTGGTCACTGACCGTCTAAGCCAGTCACATGGCAGTCCCCTCAGCTGCCCTTGGATTCATTTTCCTCACCATAAAAATAGGTAGTTTGGGATGTTATGACCCCTAAGTTTCCTCTAATCTAGTTCTATCATCCTACAGACCCACAAAACCAATTGCTCTTCGATTTAGTTTCAATGATAAAGCAAACCTAACTTAGGGTTGGGAACAGTGAAAAAAGATTGGAGTAGTTTCTTCCATGACACTTGATTTAGCCAGTGTAGTGGGGCGGGGGGGGGGGGGAAGACAAAAGAAAAAACTAGGGCAATTTCAGTGGCAAAAGTTGTCTACTGATTTGCCTAGTTACTTGTTTAAATTCATTTAATCCATTTGATCAAAGTGGTCTCCTGTGTATATCCAGTCTCAAAGGGCAGCCAGAGGTAGAACCACCTTTGAAATTGACTGTGATACTCTTCTGTCTCCTTAATCCTTTATTATCATATGTATAGGAGGACAGATGCTTTTCCTAGATAAAGGGAACATGTTTAAGAATCTTACATACAGCATCTTGCATTGAACCTAGTGTAGTGCCTTAGACTTAATGAAGACTAAAAAGGTATCTATTGAATTGAATTACCTTAGGTGTTTGATAGATTCTTTGTATTGTCTTCTCGTTGTTTTTTCACCTCTTTAATATAGAAAGTTAGCCTTAAACATTGTCATTACTGTTCTAGAAACCTTAATCCTTACCCTCCCCTGAAAATATGTGGACCTGTTTTCTGGTTACATTTTCCTCTGGAGTGGCAACATCTCCCAAATCTTTATTTTTTGAGACTGACTTCTCTTTTGATACACCGACTAGAATTTCTAAGCACCATTTTCAACCAGAGACCCATCAGCCTCTTAAACTCAACATGAAATAAATGAAAATATTTGTTTCCACTAAAAAACTGGGTGCTCTAGGGGCACCTGGGTGGCTCAGTCAATTAAGCACCTGACTCGTGATTTTGGCTGGGGTCATGATTTCAGGGTCTTGAGAATGAGCCCCATCTCAGGTTCCTCACTCAGAAGGGAATCTGCTTAAAAGATTCTCTCTCACTCTGCCCCTCTCCCTACTTGCATGCATCCTTTTTCTCTCAAACAAATAAATCTTTAAAAATAAAAGTTACTCTCTTCCATGGTTAAGATTACGATTCTTTCCCCCTAGCATATTGGCTAGACACCTTAGTGTCTTCCTTAACTTCTTTCTTTACCTCCTGGAACTTTTTCTCATCCCTGGGTCTAATGACTTTCTACACAAGTCAAGTTGGACTTTACTTCAAGGTTCCTGTGTTTCATTTCTGGCTTTGACAAGAGGTGAGGGACCCTATGCAAGTGATTTTACCTCTTCAGTTTTTGGTTCTTTATTGGGCTGTGGTGAGGATTAAAGGGGATAGTGCATATGGAGTGTTTAGCACAGTTCTTGGCTTGTAAGAAGGACTCTTGAAGTACTGCTGGTATCTCTGCTTTTATCGTGTGTTCATTTTTCCTCTGTCATCACTCTATGCTCCTGCTTTATCTCTGTTAATAATAAAACAACTGGCCCCAAATGGAGTCACTTAGGCTCAGCTCTGTATCATTGAGACTTAAGTATAGTTTTGGCCTTTCCCAGAAATGGAATCTTAAGCCAATCAGTTAGGAATCACCTGGCCAGCACTAGGGAGGGAATCTGCCTGAGTGGCCCCAGCCGTCCCCTGAAGGAAAGTGATCTTGCCACAACCAATGTGCCTTTTGCTAATATAGCTTCCTGGTTCCTACTCCCTTCTGCCTATATAATTCTTTCATTTTCAAAGGAGCTGTGAAGAGCCAGGTGGTATCCTGATTCATGAGTCACTGAATAAAGTCAATAAAATCTTTAAAATTGGGGCACCTGGGTGGCTCAGTGGGTTAAAGCCTCTGCCTTCTGCTCAGGTCATGATCCCAGGGTCCTGGGATCGAGCCCCACATCGGGCTCTCTGCTCAGCAGGGAGCCTGCTTCCTCCTCTCTCTCTCTGCCTGCCTCTCTGCTTACTTGTAATCTCTGTCAAATAAATAAATAAAATCTTTAAAAAAATCTTTAAAATTTACTCAGGTGAATTTTGTTTTTTTGATACCTTCTGATAGTACATGTATCAGTCTGCCCTACGGTATTGTTGGCTATTTGTGTGCTGAAACCCAGGATACTATAAACTCTTAGAAAATAGCATGCTCAGGTGGGCCCTTGGCATACCATAAGCCATCTGATGAACAGAGAGAAAGTACCAGGAGGGTCATGTCTTAGGGGTGAGCTTCCCCTGTTCTTACATATGAATGGACAGAATTAGTCATATGGATGCACTGTAGGGAGAGAAGGCAAGGATTTGTCTTTCTGTGTGTGCAAGGGAGAAACCAAAAGTGTGCAGAACATATAGCTTTCCCTCTGTCCCACAAAGTGTGATGATCAGGGAGAGGGGATACAGAAAATGAAAGAGAAAATGGAGATAATATAATTACGTTTCTTCCAGATGTCTACAGTGTCTTTTACATAAAAGTTTTAAACTGCTGACTTCCCAGTGGCACTTCATAAGTTTTACATGATGTTATGTATCATTGTTTTTTTCTTATACAGAATTTTTTTAACTAAATGTTTTTTAAAAATAAATTTTGTTGGGGGGCACTTAGGTGGCACAGTTGGTTAAGTGTCTGACTCCTGGTTTTGGCTCAAATCATGATCTAAGGGGCATGAGCTCGAGCCTTGAGTTGGGCTCTGTGTTCAACACAGAGTCTGCTTAAGAGTCTCTCTCCTTCTCCCTTCACTCATCCCCACCTCCACTCCACCCTACCCCCTCCCCTCGCAAATAAATACATCTTCTAAAAAATGAAGTAAAAATAGATTTTTTGTCACCTCTATAAATGGAAAATTGCCATTTTTCTAATCTGCATTAAATCCTGAGTACAAAAATAAATTCATCCCTGTCTTAACCTAAAATATTTTTCGTGTTACTCTCAGGTATTGTACACTTCGGGAAGCACTACCTTAGTGTGTTAGAAACACACATATGCAGACATCTCGAATGAGGAGTGCTTACTGTTCAGGACATGCGTTGAGAAGACGTATCAGGTAAAAAATTTAGTTAGGGAAGACTTCTTCTAAGAGAAGTTATCTCCCCCCCCCCCTTTTTTCCCTCCCTTCCCTCTTTCTGCCTTTCCTTCTTTCCCTCGTTCTTCCCTACCCTTCTTCCTTTTGTTCTTCCCTCCTTTCTTCCTCCCTCCCCTTCTCTCTGTCTCTGTCTCTCTCTTTCCTTCCTTCTCTCATTTTTTTCTATTAGTTCGAGCAAGATCTTGGAAGAAGTTAGGGTTTAATAACTCCTCAGAGTACTTTTCCCTTTTGATCGTGATGACAATATTCCAGGAGGATTTAAAAGTCCTGTCCCATGAAATGCCCTTTTAAGCTTCAGGGTGACCCTCACAATGCCTCTTCCCAACCCCAGTGCCCATCTTCATTCCCCAGTGAGCACCGTCCTTGAGGGGCTGGGCTTCTCATCACTATCTGTGACCCCACTCTTCAGAGCAGAAAGAATGACACACTGTTTCATTACTGACGGTGGATGTTAGCCATAGCAGAATCTCGGTTGAGGACCTTGGGTGGCAGGTCAGATTATGCCTGTCAGCCTCAGCCACAAGGCTGCGAAGCTGGAGCTTCTGAGGAGTATTTACCTGCTTCTGAGGTAGTATTTACCTGCCCTCAGTTATGCTGAAACAGGGAGAAAGCCTTCTAGCAAGGTACTAGATTCAGTTCGGTGATCAAAACAGCTCCGTGCGAGTGCATGTGAAAGCATTCATTTTCGACAGAGTTTTACGTCCATCCAGTAAATTTTATCAGAACCCTCTCACTCTAGTAAAATACAGTGGAGTGCAATAAATTGTACTTTATGGGTTTTACAGTTTGAAAACAGCTTCAGGGGAGTCTGGTTACTGAGGGGACCCAACTGGCACAGTCCCCAGGGGTTGGTTTCTCTATGCAAGGAACGCTAAGAGATGACCTGACACCCGTTCGTGCCCAGTCTACTCAGGTGAGGCATTACCTTCCTGAACATCATTTAAGGCACGACAAAAGTCCTGTGCCTATACCTGCAAAGCTGGCTTTCAACAGTGAAGAGAAAAGCAATTAATTGGTAAGCAAATGGCTGCTAGCTTCCCTGGGCAATGAGCAAACAAGCTTCATTAAAGACAGGGGTTCAGTCCCTGATTTATTACAATATAGCTGACTGCCCCAGAAGGTCCCTTGGCCTTTGTGTCCTTGTCCAAAGGGCTTTGAAATGGGAATAAATCAGATAGCATTCCTCATGAGAAACTCTTCCAGCTGCTCCCCCAACCAAAAAGGTTTATGCAGTTTACCTGGAGGCAGGCTTTCTTGCTTTCGACTGGCCTTAAACTATTTCTTTGTATTTATAAATTGTTAAGACTTGAGAAATTCTCCTACCCTGAAGAGGCCTGGTCACTATAGAAATTCGTTTCACATAGGATCTCCCCCTACCCAGACATCAATTATCAAATTCCTATGATCTTTTGGTTTGTTGTTGTTGTTGTTTTTTAATCAGTTAGGATTTTTTGAAAATTCTTCTCTGTTGAAATCTCGTGATGGCGTCACTGTTGAAAGCCTCTTACCTTCATGGAAAGAAGCTTGCTGGCATTTACTATTTGGCAGGCATGGTTGGAACCACTTTGTCTGTATTACTTTGTTTTATTCATACAAGGAGCCCATGGGGTGGAACTTTTATTCTAGCCCCTTTTACAGATAAGGACACTGAGGCAGAGGCTGGCTATGTAGTTGGCCCAGGGTCACAAAGCCAGCAAATAGGAAAGCCAAACCCAGGTCCTCTTGCTCTTATCTGAGGGTCTTACCCAGAGGCTGTACTTCCTCCTGGGGAGTGGACACAACATTCCTCATGCCAAAGCATCCCCCTGAATGAATTGATAAGTAGGAGAGATTTTGTTTTGATTCAGGAGGAAGGAGTTGTTTTCAGAGGATGAAAGGAGTCTCAGGGGCAAAGGTAGAAGAAAGGATGGACCCAATTAAATGCTCTGTAACATTTTGGAATAGAAGGGGGTAGGGCAGGAACCTAAGGTCTGTGGTTTTAGGAAAGACTGGGAGACTTTGTGCTTTGGGAACCAGGTGATGTAGCTAAATAGATTTGAGGGGGATGGAGGACAAACAGGGATCAGAATGGGGATAATAGAAGCCCACTCCTCTCAAAGTTCTGTCAATTCCCTCCAGCCTCAGAACATAGACATTTCCCCCAGGCATTCCTGGAACAAGAACATTGCTTGTTCATTGATTCTCAGTGCCTGGCATATGGTGAGACCTTAATAAATATTTATTGAATAAATGAATAAAAGACCCAGAAGGTGAAAGTAGAAGCCTATGGACCAATTTGTTCTAATGCAGACAGGAGGTGCACCTGGAAGTCCCAGACATACCTCAAAGATGGTTGGTTGGAAAGTAGGGTGGAGGTTGAATGTACCAGGATGGAAGTTTTAAAGTAAGGACAAAAAGGCGTCTTCATTTTGGAATGGTGAATTCTTGCACAGCTTTGTTGCAAACCTCATCTCCATATAATTATAACCTATGAGGTGAGCATCACCATCTCCATTATGTAGACAAGAAAGCAAAGACTCATAAAAATTAAATAAATTGCTTGCCCCTGGTCCTACAACCAATGTGTAGAAGAACAGGCACTTGAAGCCCTATCTAGCACTTTCCATAGATCATGTTATTTCCACTATACTGTGTTGGCTAATTTCTCCCACTTGGGCCCGTTTCCCATCCATGAAGTAGATGGAGGGATGAGACAGCATGAACATAAATCTCTCAGAAGAACAGCTGCAGCATGTCTTTTGTTTTGACAGTACTATGCAGAGCCCAAATTAAAAAACAAAACAAAAGCAAACGGCCAAAGTTCATGACCTTTGTTCTCCAAGGCACAGCTAAAACAAAGAGGAGATCTCTTTGATGTAGGTGATCTGAAATGATCTCTTCACAGTCAGCTTATGACATAAAAATGTTTGTAAGCTGCTGTTACACAAAAGTGATATTGAGCTATCATATTTCATGCCCCACATAACTCTCTAGGTACCAGAGCATGTGAGGGATAAGGTCACTCAGGAAAGACACCATGGTGTTGAATATGCGAGGTCTTCTTGCTTAAAGCTGGCTTCTTTTTATTGTGGTTGAGAATTGAAGGATTCGTTGTCCTTGAAATACCTTTTCAGACATCAATGATGGAGTCTGTGTCTCATTCCTCATTCCCTTACAACTCTCATGAGAGCTCTAAAGCTTATTTTGCTGGGTGCAAAGAGAGTCAATAAGTAGTCAATGGTTGTAACTAATCGATATCTTACCCCCAATTCGATTTCAGTGATGGAGAATGAAGTGACTTTTAAAGGAAGATCAAAGGGAAATTCTTTTAAGAATATCTCAGAAAGTGCACCAAGATTAAAATGAAATCCTAAATTTTTGGCTAAGAAATTTCATTTCTGTAAATGATTGGTGGGGAAACAATACAGAATAATTCTCATGTTAAAAGGTCATTATTGAAATAGTGCTTACGGTATTGGAAAATTGGAAATAAACATCTATAATAGGTGAAAGGGTATGTAAATTATAGTTGAGTCCACATAGGGGATATTAGGTAGTATTAGAAGTATTAGAAGGTTATGAAATAACATAATAACATAAAGAGTTGCCTAATGCTTTAATGTTAAGTGGAAAAAATATTAAGTGGGAAAAAGCAGAAAACAAAAGTGAATATTTAGTATGAGGGTAACTATAAAAAACAGTTTTAACGCATGGAAAAATGATTGGGAGAAAATACACCGAATGTTTAAAGGATGAGATTTGTGTGATGGGACTATAGATTATTTTTCTTTCTTCAGTCAGCCTATCTGTGCATTTTAGGTATGTTTTATGTTTATGTAAAGGAAAATATTCTAATAAACTTTTTTTTAAACTTTATTTTTGAAAGAAATAAAATTTCCAACACTCCTGTAGGAAAACAAACTCATATCAGATCATCTCTATTTCTTAATGACTGTAGCTTTAGGCTGAGAAACAGTCTACATGAGAATAATCACCCAAACTCTTGAACTATCTTCTAGTTAGATATTTCTAAACATCTCTGAGAGATGCAGGTGCTGTTTTAGAAGTATCCCTGGTCTCAAGAGAAACTGAGAATTTACAGGCTCTAGTTCTTAGGTCAGAACTGTTTTAATTCACTAAATGAGAACATATGTTGAGTGTGGTAGAAATCCAAGATGTCACCAAAATTCTAGGCCTCTAGTACATACAAATGTTACTCAACCAAACACTAACCTCAGTGTTGCTGAGAAAGGTTTTTGCAGATGTAATTAAGGTCTCAAATCAGTTGATATGAAGATAGGGAGATTTTCTAGGGGGCCTGACTTAGTTCCATAAGCCCTTTAAATCTGAGCCTAGAGTTCAAAGGCAGGGAAGGGAAGTCAGAGATTCGAAGCACAAGAAGGAGCTGATGATTGCAGGGTCCTGGGATTGAATCCTGCATCGGCCTTGCTGACTTAAAGATAGTGGAGACCACATGGCAAGGAATGTAGGCAGCTCTAATCGCTGGGAGTGAATCTCACCAGACAGCCAGCAAGGACATGAAGGCTTATCTTAAAACATCAGGAATCAGAATTTGGCAAACAATCTGAATGAGCTTGGGCGTGGATTACTTGTTTTATGTAGAAAGCACAGCTATAAATATAGTTTATTATATATATACAAAAGATACATAGTTTATCTGTGGTACTAAAATTTCATGGAGAGGGTATATATTAGGATTCTCTAAAGAAACAGAGCAGAGAGAAAGAGAGAGAGAGAGAATGTGTGTGTGTATGTAAACTGCTCCCACCCTGAAGTGGCTGACCCTTCTGACCCTTCCTATTCTGCAAGGGTAAAATGCTATAGAAGCTCAGTGGAAGCTTTGTAGCAAAGCACAAAGACCCAGCACAGCACCCAGAGCTGTGTGTCGTCCAATATGGTAGGAACTAGCCATAAGTAGGAATTTAATGGAAACTCATTTAAATAAAAGAAAATGAATAATAAATGTGGCACTAGCCACATTTCAAGTGTTCAAGGGCTCCGTGTGGCTAGTAGCCACCGTATTAGATAATGTCACGTGGAGGACTGTCATTGCAGACTGTTCTACTGGACAATGCTGGCCTTGAGTGGGTTGAGTCTGGGTTCCAATACCACATCTGCCATTTGTTATTCGAGCAACCTTGGGCAAGTTGCTGTACCTTTCTTTGTCTCTGTTTCCTCATCAGTAATTTGAGATATTGAATAGCGTACCTATCTTAAAAAGTTTTGTGAGAAGTAGATGAATTAGTGCACTTAAAGAGACTAGCACAGTGCTTGGGATATAATTAAATACGTCATAAATGATAGCTGTTCTTTCAGTTATCTTCTCTCTGTTGAGCTCTTTGAGGGGGCATCAGTTAATACTTGTAGTATTACTTGACTGGAAACAAAAAAAGAAATAAGGGGCCCACTCAAATAACTTAATTTTGGCCATTCAGATGAAATCATCTTGAAATATCTCAATCATTATTTGAGATTTGCTCTTGGTAACTCCATCATCATAGTTTTTGTATTAAATGAAAATATGGTTTTCATTTTGGATTGTTTCTGTGAAAGAAACTCACCCTCATCAAGATTTTAATTAATGCCTCAAATGCCGATGTACTATAATTTCATCAGCATCATAATTTAGCTGTTATAATGTCAAGGAAACAAATTGTATTAATCAGTGGTGTTTGGTCACTCACACAGAGGCGGTGTTAGCACTAGCAAGGCCGATGGTAAATGTTACATGGGAGGCAGATTGCATCCCTTTCTCCAGAATTGCCCAGTTAGGTCATTTTACATAATCTAATTCAGATCTGCTGCCCTTGTCTTATTCTGTCCCTTCAGTCACTTTTCCAGTGGGAACACACCTTGATCCTTCTAAGCATAAACCACAAGTAACTCACTCTCTTGGTTGATGTATATTGCTCCTAACAAGTCACAGCTGCGAATACTCTAGTTTGGTTCCTGCATTTGGATATCTGGTGAAAATGAGAATTTCTCTGTGTGGCCCATGGTGATTAGAACATGGCTGGCTTCTGATCAACAGAGTTCATGTACAGTCTGATTATTTAAAAATCTACCCTGGGATGTTTCCCAGGACAGTGAGTGGTAGTAACAGATCTAGCAGTAAAGAAACTTGCCCAAGTTTCAAATTCTTTGCAGTATAAAAATCGTTTTTATTTGTTTAAAAGAAATGCTAGATGCTGGTTATAAGAATTCTACAAATGAGGGGGGGCCTGGGTGGCTCAGTCAGTTGAACAACCAACTCTTGCTTTCTGTTCAGAGTCGGGCTCCATGCTGAGCGTGGAGCCTGCTAAGCAGAATCTCTCTCCCTCTCCCTTTGCCCTTCCCCCTACTGTGTGTGCTATCTCTCTCTAACATAGATAAATAAACAAAATAGTTTTCCCATATGATGTCCTACATGCTTGTGTAGTTTGATGGGTTGTTGCAGTTTCCAAACTTTTTCTTTTTTTCAAATGTCATCATATATGGTCATCTTTAGAAAGAAAAGAAATTCGAAAGGTGGAACCAAGACACTTGCATTCAAGTCCTGAGTCACCTCAAAAGTGGGGTGTCCTTTGGCACGTCGTTTAACTTCTAAGCTCTGTGTACTTTGATGTCATCATTTATAGAATGAAAGGTTTGGAACTGATCCACTCTTGTAACTGGGTATTAAGCTCTCCAGTGCCACAATTCTCAATCTGGACAAATATAGGGAATCCAACGTGGGTGGAAGACAGAATAAATACAAGTTGGATATTGGGAATAGTCTAGAGGAATCCAAAAAGTCACATACTAAACACACACACACACACACACACACACACACATCACATGTATCCTAATATAAGAATTTATTAGATAGAACATACTAGAAAAATAATTTAAGGTAGAAAGAAAGGGAAGTAATAGAAAATGTATTTCGAATCACCTTCATATCAATAACTTGCTGAGGGAATAAAAGTAAGTTCTGGGGGGCACCTGGGTGGCTCAGTGGGTTAAGCCTCTGCCTTCGGCTCGGGTCATGATCTCAGGGTCCTGGGATCGAGCCCCTGCATCGGGCTCTCTGCTCAGTGGGGAGCCTGCTTCCTCCTCTCTCTCTGCCTGCCTCTCTGCCTACTTGTGATCTCTCTCTCTCTCTGTCAAATAAATTAAAAAAAAAAAAAAAAAAGTAAGTTCTGGGACCCGGTAGCCTGGCATTCAAGATGTGACTTACCCTTCATTTTCTCTGTAGTATATGGCAAGCCAAGGAATGGTAATAGGAGCCTGTGTTAATTCTGCCTGAAAACACCATCTGGTTCTACGCACTTATCTAGGCCACGGATGTCACAGCCTAGATGTGGTCACCATGATATTCAAAGGTCAAAGAGGGGTCTAATTACATGCCCCAGTACTTAGAGGGCAAATTCACCAGAGTATGAACGTAATCACTCAGGCCAAACAAGACCCATTTATAATTTTAATTATCAGTGAATCAGACAACTCTATCAAATACCAATTATTTGGCTGTTACTGAAAATAACTGTCTTGTCTTGTTAGTCTCTAGAATAATCTCTTGAGAGATGATAAAATGTTCCCCTTAATGTAAATATTTGCTAATATCCATCAAGCAGAATTAAACTCGTTTAATGTTTAGCATTGGTGATTTGTTTTATTTATTGTTAAGGAACATCCAAAACAGGAAGAATGTCAAGGAAAGGCTGTTAACATTGTACACCATCACCATCCAGAAAGGTGCACTGGGACGCAATGCAGGTTCCACTCCAAAAGCTCACATTTTGTTTTCATTTAAAGAAATAGTTCACCTCATAACTCAGCAAAACTTTCTTTGGGGTCTTACTCATCACGGTCATTTGGCGGCAAACATTTCTCTGTGTGTCTGTGCACCTGGGACATGCAATAGGGAGCCTCCCTGGGGAGCTCACAGTCTACATCCATCCATGTCCAGATAAATGAATACCCACTAAAAAAACATTTAGCTTTGGGCTATGAATGATTTATCTATTTTTTTTAATTTCAAAATCATGTTTTGCATAAAGGATCCAAGAAATCTTCCACAGTGGTTACCCCATCTGTTCTATTAAGAAAACCATAAGAAATGACCAAGTCCATAAGTGTTGAATACCAGTAATTTCATATGGTTGAAACTAATAGCATCTGGGAGGAAAAAAAAACAACAATATCCAGACTGTCCCAGCTTTTAAAAATTGACTATCTCGAGAATGACTACCTTTGAATAAATAGTTCCTCATTGTGTCCAGGGCTGTCACGTTGAGATCTGCCCTCTTGCCAGAGCCTCTCAAAGACCGGTATGAACCCCACCTTCTTTCTGCACTCAGCTGTCATCATTTCTTCCTTTGCTTTTCACCTACAGCAATTAAGACATGAGTGGTCTGTTATCTGCACGGCTTTGGTATTTCCATTTCATTTGCAACTTCAGCGCTCCTCAGTCATATTTGACACTCTTATAATTTTTATCTGCAATTACGCTTTCATTATCTTCCTTCCCGATATTTTACATGTCCAATAAGCCTCTCAATTTCCTTAATTAACAAGTAACCTTCCTTCTTCATGCAGAAGGCTATTTTTATTCCTACAATATTTATTACTAATTGGCACATGCACACTTTTATACTTATAATAATTTTTCTGGCCTGCCCTTTATTTACCCTCTGTTTCACTCTCCTAGAAACATCTCATCTTCCTTGGCAATATTCGGTATTAGTTCTTGGGAGTGGAGATCTCTTGTCAATATGCCTTAGACAGAGCTTGAGGTCTTACTCTTTATTTACAAATAATACTTCATGCTTTTGGAATGGTTGTCCTCAGTCTCTCTACCATCCCCCACCCCCTTCCCAAGGGTATTTCCCCATCAAGCTCTGTAAACTTAGGTTCTTTCTATGTGCTGCTACTTGGTTTTTCTATTTTTTTCATTTACCATTTAAATATTTTGCACTTCTCACTCTGGCCTTGGAACAAGGAATCTGCAGCTTTGGACAGATGACAGCTTTGATACCACTTCCCTGTACAGTTGGAGCACTTCTCAGAAATGTCATCTCAGTTACGAGTTCATGTTGTCAATCACTTCTTCAAATGAGATGAATAGAAATTGGATCTCTGCTTGGTGACTTCTAGACCATCAGAAATTCCTAAGAAATAGCATAATAGCATGTTGAATTGAACCACCAAAACATGCTTTTTTATTTCTTTTAAGGAAAAGTAAAACTACCTTCAAAATACATATGCTTGGGGCACCTGGGTGGCTCAGTGGGTTAAGCCTCTGCCTTCGGCTCAGGTCAGGATCTAAGGGTCCTGGGATCGAGCCCCGCATCGGGCTCTCTGCTCAGCAGGGAGCCTGTTTCCCGCCCCCCCCCCCTCTCTCTGCCTGCCTCTCTGCCTACTTGTGATCTCTCTGTCAAATTAAAAAAAAAAATAGTATGCTCTATTATACCAGAAATACATACTGACCGCAGATGTATCAGACAATACAGTTAAGAAAACAAAAAGTAAAACAACCTACCCATGTTATCCTCATTTGGAGATAACTACAACCCCTAAATATTTTTAATCAACATTTTTTAACTGAGCCTGTCTCTCTGCTTTCCTACTTTACAATTATATTTTTCTCTCCTGGAGTAAGGTTTATGATTTTCTTAAGACGTTTGTAGTGTATTTTTGCTTTTTCTTTCATCTCAGAAGTGTAATTTTTAATGTGTCGATTCCTCAAGAATAACTTCCTCCAAAATTCTCTGAATATATCCACTTTCCATTGAGCTAAGTGAGAGTCTGTCCTTGGCTTTTTCTCCTCTAGTCTGCACCATACACAAAACTAACATATTGAGGGACTCAGCCTTCTTTTGAGTCTACATGAAAGTTTTGATTTCACACATCGCAATGCCAGACCGTTCAATCAGAGATTAAAAACCATCTCCTGCTCTTAGGACAGAAATGAAGGACGACTGGTGATTGTGATGAGGTATCCGCTCTGCAAGTCAAGTGTTTGTCCCCAAAGCTGTGTGATTGGAAAATCCAGCAGGCACAAGTCCAGCAAAAGAAACACTTGAACTAAAAGTGTATTATCCTAAAGTGCACATTTTTATTTAATTCGGGGGAAAGCAGAATGAATCATAATAGGTCAATAATAATGACTTATGGCTTCCTTCATATGGCACATTTACAATAAATGGTAATTTACCATTAAAGAGTGGCATATTCCTTTTTGTGTGTGCAAGAAAAATGAGCATTAAGTCATACCGAGAAAGAATAGGTTTTCCTTTCCTACATTTGGGATTCGTATTCAGTTATTCAGGCTTAGAATATCATATGCAAGCCACTTTCTCCCAGCTTCCCCCTCCTCCCCTTCCCATTTAGAAAATACAGGAAGGATTAAAATGTAACCATTTATGACATCATTCCAACTGTATGCTGATGGACTGCAGATCCATTGAGTGGAGCCATTTGGAAAATATTTCATGTTCCAATCATTAGACTTGCTAAATGAGTTCAGATTTGGAATGATATGGGTTGAGAAAGAGAAAGGTAGTATCTGTAGGTGACTGTATATAAATAAATGTAATGTGTTTAATTACATTTAAACAATTAATGTAATATACAATTAATGTAATATACAATTAATGATAATCCAGGCTTCTATCACCTTGACGTGATTGTTTTTTTAAGGTTTATTTATTTACTTGAGAGAAAGAGAGTGAGAGAGAGAGAGAGAGAGAGAGAGCAGGGAAAGGGGCAGAGGGAGAGGAGAGAGAGGATCTCCAGCAGACTCTCCACTGGGTGTGGAGCCCAACCCCAGGACCCTGAGCTCCTAATCTGAGCTGAAACCAAGAGTCAGTTGGCTGCTTAGCCATCTGAGCCTCCCAGGTGCCCCCTTTGATCTTGATGTTTTGGTATATTTTGTCCTTTCTTCTTTCCTCCCTCCCATTCCTTCCCTCCCTCCCTCCCTCCTTTCTCTCTCTTTCTATTAAAAACAAAACAAAACAAAACAAAACCAGGGGCACCTGGGTGGCTCTGTGGGTTAAGCGTCTGCCTTCGGCTCAGGTCATGATCGAAGGGTCCTGGGATCGAGTCCCGCATCGGGCTCTCTGCTCAGCAGGGAGCCTGCTTCCTCCTCTCTCTGCCTGCCTCTCTGCCTACTTGTGATCTCTCTCTCTCTCTCTGTCAAATAAATAAATAAAATCTTAAAAAAAAAACCAACTCTGATGTTTTACTTGAGGCATAAATAGATTGATTCTTGTTTATTGGCAAACTTATATATAACACATTATTATTTTCAACCATACATAAGGGTCTCAGACTGGGACTCTAATTTGGAAAGGTGGAAATAGAAAGTGACTGACCCTGATTTGTTTGGTATCTAACTCCACCTTTTTTTCTCCAGGAAAAGAAGCATCAGTGTAAAGCAGACTACAAAAATACAATTCTACAATTTTTATCTCTCTATCCAGTTTTCAAATATTTGGCTAAAACTCTCCTCCTTCTCAGAGAGATGCCAGATTAAATTATAGGGAACAACCTAACACTTTAAAACCTGCATATTCTATTTCTGTGGTGTATTAACTGGCTCACAATAACTTGATTAGGGAAAAGTCTCTAGTAATTGGATGAAGTCAGGCTCAAAAGATTTGCCCAATAATCAATGAAATCTAGTGCCCCTAGCTCTGCTGGTTCCACACTGCTTTTCTATCTATCCAAATGGCCTTTTCAAAGCTGAAGCTTCAGAGAACAAATATCAAACCCTCAAAACTGAGCTAATTTTATAAGCTTTTTGAAAGTAGATTGGATTTAACAGAGCTGTGCTTTTGGAAATGAATGGTTGATATAAATCAGAGGTAGTGGAAAGGTAACGTTTATCTGATTTGATTTAGCAGCAATCTGGTCCAGATGGCAACGCAGAATTTAAAGATATTGAAATATACAGTTGCAGCTGGAGACTGTATAAACCTAAATATAAATAATTCAGATGTGCTTATGCATTTAACAATGTTAGTTTTAAATATAGATAAAAGCCAAGACTTTAGGCTAGCATTTGAAAATGGGAAGATGACTAAATGCAGGTGCTCTTATGTATGTGACCATATTTCAATGCCTTATTTAGCTCCAATCCGAGAGTGCAGGTAGAATTCATCAGATGTACCTGTCTGAGCCAAGAGAGGGAAACACAAATTAGTGTAAGGTTAAATCTAGTATATCAGAAGCAACTGGTCTGATGAAAAACAAAAGCAAGTAGGGTGAACGCCTGATTGGATAGGACTCAGAAATAGACAACCCTTCCAGCCATACCAGGATAACAGGCCTAGCTTTTAAAAGTGCATAAAGAAGACAATAATCCACATCTCCTAGAAAGCTGTGAGGTCTTATGGAATGAAAAAGAATGAAAACCTGACCCCACAATACATGGTGGTTTCTTCTCCTGCTTTGCTCTTTCCTTTTCTCTTCTCTCTTCATTTTCCTTCTTTCTTTTCTTCAGTATATTACCCCACTGGATCTGAGGGCTAAGAATGGACTAAGATTTTGTCTCAATTTGGGCTCTCATGAGATTTGGAGATGGTGATTTTTGCCAGTTTCGCCAACACCTGATACTCTCTGTTCCCAGATCAGTGCTACACACCTACACTTCTTCAAGGACCACTCTTTACATGTTACTCTGGATACAGGCTCTTCATTCCTCTCCCTTAACCAAGGGCCTACTGAGAGGCCCTCAAAATGATGGATTGATACTTGACAAGATCTTAAACTAAACTTGGGGATGGGAAGAAAGTGATGACTATAGAAGATGCTGTAAAGGAAAACTTGACAAGATTATTATAGGGTGTCCATGGAGGGGGAAAGGTGATGATTAGAAAGAGACCTCAAAGATGACTCTAGGCCTCACACTTGGGCTGATCAAAACCATACCTAGAATCAAAGACTTTGCTTGAATATGAAGAATCTTCTTGGGAGATTATGTGACTTGTCCAAGGTCACAAGGCTAAGTATGGTTTGACTTAGAGCAAAGATTCCCTGGCTCCTAAAACAGAGCCTGCTCATTCCATCTCTACAGAAAAATTGAGTAAAGAAGCTCATTAAAGTCATTGAGAAAGCAAGATTGATCTAGAAGGTTTTCATAATTGAAAACAATTCTAGGGGCGCCTGGGTGGCTCGGTCATTAAGCTTCTGGCTTTGGCTCAGGTCATGATCCCAGGGTCCTGGGATCGAGTGAGACTTGCATCAAGCTCCCTGCTCAGCGGGGAGTCTACTTCTCCCTCTCCCTCTGCCTTTCCCCACTGCTTGTGCGCTCTCTCTCTCTCTCTCAAATAAATAAATAAAATCTTAAAAAAAAAAAAAAGCTTTAAAGAAAACAAGTCTATGGGAGGATGCTGGAACGTTGGCATTCTTTCTAAAATAGAGCCAGGTCATCAGTTTTCCTGGAGTCAATTTTAGGAGAAGGAGTAGGAAGAAACACCTTTTATGAGAGAAGCATGGTAGCAAGGACACGAGGCATGTTCATCCTGACACACCTAACATTATCTCAGCTGCTTGAAATTACTTTATGACATTATTCACCCCCCTCTCAAGTGATAGGAGGTTTGAGTTCATTGAAATATTCTTGTAATTTCAGCCTCCTTCTCACCTGCCCACCACAGATGGCTCACGACCCTGGCTTGTCCTGGAAGCAGAGCCCAAACTTAAGAGCCAACAGAAGGAAACACGGCTCCTCTTGGTATCTCACACAATAGGCAGAGCCAACACGTCCTATCTTTACATCAGATGCACCTCACACTACATTCCGGGGACTTACAGCTTCTGGTCTGTATTTCTTTTATGGCCCACTGAGCTGTACAATGTGGCAACTGCCAAGACTGATTCTTGTCTGTCCATCTTTATATTCCCAGTCCCTAAATTACAGAATCTGGAACAAGGGAGTCACACTCTAAATATCAGTTGAACAATATTATGATAAACCACTTACATCTGCATAACAACTCATTCATTCACTCATTCATTCAAATATGCATCCCATGCTGTTCTAGAGTTGGGATTACTGTAGAGATTATGATATAACTTCACCCTCGAGCTAATATAATCTTGCCATTGTGACAGTTGGTTAAAAAGATAATTCCAATAGAGCATAAAAAGTATTCTGCTAGGGTGCCTGGGTGGCTCAGTGGGTTAAGCCTCGCCTTCAGCTCAGGTCATGATCCTAGGGTCCTGGGATCTAGTCCGGCATGGGGCTCTCTGCTCAGCAGGGAGCCTGCTTCCCCGCCACCCCCCACCCCACCGCCTCTATCTGTCTCTCTATCTGCTTGTGATCTCTCTCTGTCAAATAAATAAATAAAATCTTTTAAAAAACTATTATGCTAATGAAACTATAGGGTGCTTTATATGGAAGAAGCAAGAAAAAGGCCCTCAGCTCAATCTTAGGGACAGGGAAGTCATCTCTGAGGATGCAACAAGTAAGCTGAGATTCTAAAGACTGAAGGAAAAGAGGGGAGAAAGGAAAGAAGGAAGAAAGGATGAAAGAACAAGGAAGCGTCTAGGGGTTAACAGGTGATAACATGGTAGAGGGGGTACTTCAGGCAAAGGTGGGGAGCTGGAGAGCACATTCAAGAACTGTATGGTCTCCGCATTTTTTTTTTTCACTAGGACTTCATTCCCATTACTTTATTTGATCCACAGTCACTCTCTGGGATGGACTGTGTGTTAGGGGTAGGGCTGGGTTAATTGTTACATCTACTTTACAGATGAGTGGGGAGACACAGACTCTGCGTGGAAAGGACTAGCTCTGATCACACTTGCCAGGGTCTTCTGGCTCCAGTTTCAGTGCTCACTCTTCCATATCACAATGAAAATCATTTTGGCCTTGCTTGATTCCTGAGGTTCATGCCTAAGTGATCAAAACCACAGCTTTAGGCTGGCCCCTGGGTCAGAAGAGCATGCTGTTCCCATGCTTGGGATGACATTGACCTTGCTCAGCCCAGTGCCCTCTGGCCTCCGCCTAAGTGCACAGATGCCCAGAGGCTTTAACTTCAAAGACATGCCAACCTCAGAGGCTCTAGTTCTCTGTGGCTTCTCCTGGAATCCACAGTCCCTGTGCCAGGAACTCCAACTGCCATCATAGGAACAACTTGCTGCTGGGCCTGTCCTAATGCACCTTTGGAAAAGCCCCTTGGGAAATCATGACTGTTAGACCCAGTATTCTATGTTGAGCTGACCTCTAAGCCCACCACCAGACTGCACCAAAATCTTAGATCTTTGGGGTGGGAATGGTCACCAGGGTGAATTTTCGTTCTCCTTCTCTCACCTTCTGCATCCAACAGCCCAACCTCCAGATGCACCTGTTTCTTAAATTCCTGTAGCATCCATAACCTGTCATTCATACTTGTTGCACGTTCAAAGCCTGCCAGACTCGAGGACAGCATTTATAGAGTAGGCACGGTGCCGGGCTCTGTTTTCATTTCGGTACATGGATTGACTTGTTTAATTTTTACAGCAATCGTGAAATAGATACTATTACTATCCTCATTTTCGAGATGAGCAAACTAAGCCAGGAAGGCTTATACAGCCTCCCTAAGACTGAACAGGTTAGTATGTAGAACAGTGAGGCTGTGAACCTAAGCAGCCTGACTCCAGAGGACACGCTTAGCTGCTCTGCTCTAAGTCAGGTCATAGACTGAGTGTCTGGAAGGAGTGGAGATGGGCTGGCAGACCAACTTCCATGCCTCCCTGCGCATGCTCATGCTGTTCCCTCTGCCTGTGCCATCTTCCTCTCTTCACCAGCTTTTCCATTCTCTCCTTTCTGTTTGTAAAACTAAACTCAACTCATTTATATAGTAACAAGAAAATGTGATCTCCCTTTGCTTTCTCCTGCCTTCCAAACCCCACTGAAATCAGGGTGAATTCATTACCCTTCTTCGGTGTCCTCATAGGTATATAGTAACGATGTCTTTATGACTGACCCCTTAAACCCACTAGAGGCAGCACTTTCTTTGAGGGTAAGGGATTATTCATTCTGCAACTCTACTTAACAGCACAGAGCCCAACATATGCTGAGAACATTACAAGTGTTGCTGGAGAAAACAGGGAAACATTCGATGGCAGCCATTGAAAGAGGATTTACGTGTGTTCCTCAACTCAAGCAGTGAGAAAAACAACAGATGGAAGCTGCCCTGAGCCATAATTATCTTAATAGAAGTAAAATTCAAAGGTAGAGCAAGCTGACAGGAGGTACTGAGTCCCTTGTCTCCTGCATCTGCAAGCAGGCCTGGGCAGCCACATAAAGGAGAGGTTATGAAGGGATCCCAGGTTCAGCTGGGGAGGCAGATTTAAGATTCTGAACCGAGCCAGATTTCCACTGCCAAGACCTTGCCTGGACTAGTTCAATAGTCTCTGTGACGGTTAATTCAATGTGTGAACTTGCCTGGGTTAAGGGCTGTCCAGATAGCTAGTAAAACATCATTTCCGGGTGTGTCTGTGAAGGTTGCTGGAAGAAATTTACATGTGAATTAGTAGACTGTGGAAAGGTGTGGATGGGCACCATTCTCCCCACTGAGGGCCAGAACAGAACAAAGAGGCAGACAAAGGGCAAATTCACCCTCTGCTTGCACTGGGTTACCCATCTTCTGCCCTCAGACCCTGACACTCCCAGTTCTCAGGTCTTGAGGGACAGCTTTCGGTGGAGGGGGGTGGGGGGCACATTTTCCAGAGCCTAAGCTGCTGCCCTGATCCTGCATGTTCTCAGTGAATCTAAGTCTTATATTGTCCCTGGCTATGTGCAGAATTAAGGGAAACCAGAAGATAGACAGATGAGTAAAGAAAGGTGAGGGAAATGATAAAGAATTCCAGCCTCAGCCTTTTCCAATTTAGTGAGACCCTGCACAGTGCCCAAGTGTTGTCACACCTGGGAGCGAAGTCATTGGCACCAGTCCTCACCAGGTGGAAATATCCATAAGAAGAAAATGATGCCAGATCTGCCAACTTTTCCAAGAGAAGGCTGGGCCGCCTGAGCTGTACATACTTTTGTGGAATATGAACTTGCCTTGAAGCAAGTACAGGTCTTAGATTAGGAAAACTATGGGATTACCCAGAAAAGCCCTATTTCACCTCAGCTGGGGAAGAAGGTTTCTGTTGTGCAAATTCAACAGGCAGCGAAGGAATTGTAGCACTGTGTGTGTTTTTAGAGGCCAAGAGAACGTTTTGGCTTTATCTTCCCAAAACTGCTTTTTTATATTTGGACTCCAAGCGGCTAAATTTTTATGTTAGAGCACCAAGGGGTCTAGGAGTCATTTCTACCAATAACTTAAACTTCCAAAGGCCAAAGCTGAAGCAACTTAGAAGTTGTCACCTTCTCCTCCAGTGGTCTAAATACAAGAACACCAGAGGGAGTTTTGATTCATTGAAGGGTGTGATCTCCAGACTCCAAGATGGTCCCACAGGGTCCTGGGCGTCTGGTATTCACACCTTTAAGTAGTCCCTATTATTATTATTTGTAAAGAGTTTTCTACTTATCTACATATATCTACATATATATACTGTTATATCAGTAAAATTGATAATAAACTAATGCATGCATATGTATTCATACATCTCCTGCCCCTCCTCCCCCAGAGCAGTAGTTACTAAACATTGGATACTAACTATAAAAGAGTGAATATGCAGCCTTATTCGGGCTAATAATTTGAGACTCTGTAGGCAGTGAGAGCCATCAGCGGTTTTTGAGATGGGGCATGGCGTGATTAGCTCTGCACTTCAGAAAGTTCATTTTGGCTATGATATGGAGGGTAGATGGGGGGTGACGGGAGACGGTGTAGAAATCACTTAGAAAGTCTCTTCAAGTTCAAATGCAGTTACTAATATCTTTTAGCTAAATGCTAGACATTAGGCTAAGAAATTCCTTATGCTATTTCTTCTACTCCTTATAGTAACCCTATTGAGGTAGACCTCATCATATCAGAGGCATTGGGTCTGGACAGAAGGAACTAGTTTAAACAGGGTTGCCTCTGTTTTGTTTTGGCCATTTGTTTTTATCTCTCTATCCATCCATTTGTTTTGGCCATCTGGCAATCAGTAAAGAGGGATCCAGGGGGATCCTCTGAAGAATTACCTCTCCCATTGTATGTACCCCCACCACCCAAGGAGTAATCACATGCCCCGAGCTGGGCCCGACAGCCTCTCACTCCTTGTATAAAAATGTAGGGATGAGAGAATAGGTAGCGGGTATTTATTCTAGAAGTCGTGGTGAGCATAGCTGGCTAACTAGTTCTGCCGGATCCAGACTGCACCAGTTCTTGTCCTCTTTCTAAACCTAGTCTTGGTCTCCAAGACTGTCTCCTTTAGTTTTCCAGAATTGGCCTGTACTGTTTGCTACCAGAAATCTGTCCCTGATACGGTGACCGATTAGGACAGAGCAAGGTGTAAGGAGGATCCTGGAATGTTTCAGAAGACAGTAAACAGTTTGAATTTTGAAATACTGACATAGTGATGACGCTTTTTTCCATGGGTCTCTTTTCCTGTGGGGAACTAACTCCATTTGACACATGTGTCCGGTGGGTTTCCTGAGTTCACAAGAAAAGAAAGCTTGGCCCCTTTGTTTCCGTGTCTTTCCCCGAAGCTGCGTTGAGTTACTTATTAATGATAGCTTGGCAGAGCCGTGTCCAGGAGGCTCAGGAGTATGAAAGACACAAATGTTTACGTGCAAGGTGTGCTTCCAAGGCCACAGGAACATCCTTAAGAAGGAAAATTGACACCGCGACAGAATATACCCGTTATCAAACAGAAGCTCTCGACAAACCCTGATTAGATGGGGTTCTGTGCCATGGCCTGATTGAAATGTTTTGCTCTGCAAGGATCCCGATGCAAGTCCAAGGGGTCTTGCAATGAAGTCTTCTAGCTTCTCTTTCTGTGGCGGGAATGAAGGCAGGCCTTCAAGGCAGCCAGGATCAGACCCTGGACTGGCGGGGGTGCTTCATCAGCTGCCCTAGGTCCCAGGCAGGAAAATTCTGCCTGATGCCAAGGAGGTATTAATGTCGGAGACCATAAATGGCAGTGACCTCATATCTCTCAACTTCTCTGTCAAAAACCCTACTTGGCAGCAGATCACGGGCGCAGGTGGCCATGCTGGTCACATCTGGCTAGGTCTATAACAGAGATTAAAGTGACCGACCTGTAAGTATGAGAGGCCCATTTACCAGTTTCCAGCTTAGCAACCCATGGCTTGGCCCCTAGGGGATGCTCGAGAAGCATTTGCGGGTGAAGGGTGAGCAGTGGAAGAAGGAGGGAGTCTGTTCCCACCCAGAGCCTGGCAGGGAGGGTCTTCTCTTTCTCATCATTGCAGCTCCTGGGCCTTTGGTTCAGAGGGAAGACTTTTCTCCTGTACCACTCCTGCCCTTCCGTTTCCAACATCCCGAATAAGGTAGAGGTTCCTGTACAGGCAGGAGGAGGTCTGGGACTGTCCTAATAATACTTTCCATAATTTATCTTGGGGACTCCTTGAAAGATATGTGTATCTTTTTCCAGCCTGGAGCCTGTACTTCAGAGAGTCTAGCTTCGCCTAGAATAGGAACGTTGTCAGGAGCCAGTCACTTCGTTTGTTAAAAGAAAGGATGAACCAGTTATTCTAGGGCTTTTGTTGAGCAGCCGTCTTGCCTGTGGTAGGCTGGACAGAACCATGTCTGTCACTGCTTCCCTGTATGAGTGTGTCTTTACTGAAAGCCCAGGCTCCCTCAACAGTGTTGTACACCTTCCCCTCTTGACAACCATCTTTCATGTTGATACTGTTACAATCTTTGCCCGACATTATCAAAGTCCAGAAAGCAAAAGCTTGATGCCAGAGATAACAAGGCAAGGCCCCCACCACACGATCCCCGAGTCACGGTCATGCACGAACAGCCACCTGAGCCACCACAAGCCAGGGGACTCAATCTCTCAGTTAAGCCCATTTCCTGGAGCAAAAACCCACATTTCTTGACAGAGCCAACCATTTGAAGCTGCCCTCTCTGCCCTTTCAAATTTAATTTGTTTCAAATCTTGTAGGACCCACAGAATTATTTCAGGATTGGAGTCAAGTGAAAACAGGTGTGCTGCTCTTTTATCCACCCCCCACCTCCCCTTCAAAGGGCCTGATTAGGCGCCAGATTAATCAGACCAGCCAATGGGGCTGGAGGAACCCCTTTATTCTCTTGGGCACCCTTCACCAGGATGCTAACCCAGATTCCTGGACGCACCAGTATAGAAGCCCTGACCCAACTGACCTTCTCATGCCCCATCCAAGTGCCTGTGCAGTGGTGGGACTGGAATATGGTGTCAACCACCCTGTGCCAGTGGCCTTCTCTGCTCCTCTGCCGGTCTGCCTGACCCTGAGAGCCAAGGCCTGGTTGTCCTGCCTTCCAAGATCAACCTGAGCTCCGTTCTTGGCTATCTCAGCATTTTCTTTGGCTGCTCAATTTAGGCCGACCTTCCTGGTGTGTCAATATTTAGGGGGCTAAGCATGGAAAACATTCACAAAGTTTAGGGTGAAATAGAAAGATCTTATTCAAGTAGGAAAATTGGAGTTCAGCGAAAAGTCACATCAGGAAGGAAAAAACATTATTCAAATTGTGCAGTCCTGGGAAGGGAGCTCTTAGCACTAAGGGACTGAGTGCTAGAATAGAGATTTTTGCCTCAGTTCTGCCGTGGAGGAATCCCAGGCTTAGACCTGGAGCAACATCACTCATCTATCTATATAAACACCTTGGTTTCTATATTTCTTCCAATGACTTGAAATTCCATCTCGATGCTGACAATTCCCAAGCTCAAATCCTCAACCCACACCTCTTTTTTTTTTTAAAGATTTTATTTATTTATTTGACAGACAGGGATCACAAGTAGGCAGAGAGGCAGGCAGAGAGAGAGGGAGGGAAGCAGGCTCCCTGCTGAGCAGAGAGCCCGATGTGGGGCTCGATCCCAAGACCCTGGGACCATGACCTGAGCCGAAGGCAGAGGCTTAACCCACTGAGCCACCCAGGCGCCCCCCACACCTCTTTCTTGAACACAAGACCATATATCAGTAATTGACTTGCTATCTCTTCTAAGCACTGAAAATATTCAAATCCACTCTACCTTAAGTCCTGCTCTTTCCTTGGTCTCCCCTATGGCAATGTCATCCTTTCCTTTGTTCAGGCCCAGAACTTTGGAGTTGTCCCTGCCTCTTCGTCCCACAGCCCCACACCCCATCTGTGAGCACATCTCATCTCTCTTACCTTCAAAATATTTCCTATATGTAACTACGTCCTGCCATTGGTGTCCTCACCACCCTGGTACAAGCCACTACCATCTTCTGCCTAAAAATTATAATAGGCTCCGAGCTGGTTTCCCTACTCTACTCTGTCCCTTCCACCCCTACCCTGGCAGTACAGAGAAATGAAAATGATTCTGTTAGGATGTAGGTTAGGTTGTATCACTATGTGCTCAAGTGTCTTTCCCATCTCACTCATAGTAAAAGCCAAGTCTTCACAATGGCCTTAAAAACCTTCCAATATCTGTTCCTTATCTTATTTCCCAGCACTTAACTTCTGACCTCATCACAACCTCTTTCCTCCTTACTCACTGTGTTCCAGCCACATTGGCCTCCTGGCTGGTCCTCAAACCTCCAACCATTCTGCCACTTCAGGACATTTGCCTTTGCTGTTCCCTTTGTGTGGAATGCTCTTCCCCTGGGTGTCTCTGTCTATTTTGCTCATGCAGCAGTTTTAGTTCATTTTCAGGTGTCACCTTAAGAGGGGGGCCTCCTCCAGCTACTCTACAAAAAATTGTATTGGTCATACATCCCCTTCCCTTTGCCTCATAGCCCTTACTATATTGCTTATCCTGCTTTATATTTTTATGTGGCAGTTATTATTAGCTGGCTCATTATACACATGCTTATTTGTTTATTTTCTGCACTTTTCACCTACAGAATAAGCTCCAAGATGATGTAGACTCATTTTGTTCACTGTATCCCCAGAACCTAGATTGATGTCCCCAATATGGTAGACATGATATATACTTTTCTAGATAATTAATACCAAGCATCCTTCAAGTCTTCTAGCACTCTCAACTTTTCTTTGCATGATTATGCCAGTTTTAAAGGTGGAGCATGAGACTCAGTCCTGACCAATCATAGTATTTCATGTCTCCCCCTCTTCACTCCCACTCCACCAAAAGGAATTCGATCACAGATGATCATGTGACAATCAGAGGCAATGAGATGCAAAGAACTTTTCTCTGCTGTCTGGGGGAAAAATATTGCTCTTCGTCATTGAGCTTTAATCTAACAAAGTCTAGAGAGGACTGAACCTGCTGTAGCCATTTGGTTTCTGTGAGGAGAGTCTGTGAAGTCTCTGAGATAAATTGATGGAGAAGAGTCATAAATCTTGAGGACAGAGATTCTCTTGACCATGACCTATTCATCTCACATAGAGAACTATGAACTTCAGGGACAAAATACAGGGCAAAATAATAATAATAATAATAATAATAATACCCTCTTCTACGCCCCATCCTCCCACTGAGCTTTCCCATTTCCACCATCTAGAACTGCGATGATGCCCTAATCTAGATCTAACAAGGATGGCATGTTATATCCAACTCCAACTGACATGTGGTGGTTACCTAGAGCTTAATATAGAAAAAGATACAGAAACTGTGAATAGTTCAGTGGGAAAATATGCCATGATTGACCAGTAATATCTGTTATGAGTATGAGAGAGGAGAGTGCTGCATATCAGTATAGAATTTTTCTGTGTACAAAAAATCATGATAATTACATAAAGGGGGGATCTGCATTTATGGATAAAGCATGAACATTGAGCTAATTTCAGGAACAGAATCCTTATTAAATATATACATGATAAGTGGGACACAGAAAAGAAGGTATGATTAGATTGAGGGGAAATTCAGGGATGGCTTCTGGCGGGTGAAATGCACATGGAAGCCCAAAAATATAGACAGCTCATAGCCTGATTTATCTGGAGCAGAGGGGCTGTTTCACTGAGAAATTTGAGAGATGGCTGGAGATTTCCATGAGACACAGCATGATTGACCAGGGCCTTGAACGCTAGGCTGAAAGAGGGGATATCCAGGCAGCAATAGGGAGGTTCTGTCGGGTCTTGGGCAGGTGACAGTTGTAATAAGATCGATGTTTAAGGCAGATTATTCTGTCAGTTGAATCCAGGATGAATTGAAGCCATGGGAATTGGTGGTGGGGAGGCTGGTTAGCATCCTGCTGAATGAGTCAAGGAAATGCACTCTGGAAAATGTCTTAAGCAGACCTGTCATGCATATGACCACAGATTCCTTAGCTGTGTCCAAACCTGTGTCATGGGCATGTTTAGAGAAGTTTCAGAACCTCCACAGAGCTTTCAGAGTAAATGACCTGAGCAATTGCGGAGGGTCCTTCAATTCTGTTTACGTGATGGTGGCCAGGGCAAGGAAAAAGGCAAATCTGAAGAAGCTGTTAAAGATTCTGGTGTGGAAGGAGTTTTGAGTATTTTGTTACTGTGGCACCACAGAATCGGTCCAACAGGGTCTCTGGAAGTTTCTGCTGAAATGTGGAAAGAGATGATATGTTAATTACTCGATTTCACTCAGGTGAGTGTAGAATATACACCTAGGTCAGCCATGGTCAGGGCATGAGGCACAACAGAAATGTCACAGGGTGCAGGCTGGTAAAAAACAAAACAAAACAAAGCCAAGTGTGGCAAGGAAAAGGAGAGTCCTTATTCCAGAAAAGTGCAGTTACTTATCTCTCGCTTGAAGTTTTCATTCCCAAATATGGGCTAACCACTTCAATTTTTTTTTAAATTCTTCTCTCTGGAGTTTTATGTAAAATATTCATTTAATTTCACTAGTTGAATCCTCCATTCAGATCCCTCAACTCAGAATCTACACCTGTGGGTTTAGTCCCCTTATTGGGTCTAGCCCTTGATTCAAGAGAAGCAGAAGATGAGCTCTGAAGAAGGCAGCCTGGAATAAAATCTTGGCCTGCCCCCCTTTTCCCTCTATAACCACTGTTGGGTCCCCCAATAATGGGTCCGTGATTAAAGGAGCGAGACTGATACAAAGCGAAGGTCAAGCAAAGCTTTATTTCATGCCAAGCCTCAAGAATCTAACCGACCGGCGGGGCCACGCCTCTTATAGAGAGCCCTCGACCCCTCCCTGCCTCACAGACTAACTTTTATAGAGCAAAGGCCATGTGGTTGAGCCTGGCCACACACAGGTGGCCAATGAGATTGCAACACACAGAGAAAGCTGCACAGTCATGCTAGGTCACACACGGGTGGCCAATTGAACTACAATTCACCCCATAGTAGACACTTGAACCAGCCTATCACCTTGGTGAGAATTGGCACCCAAAAGGCAGGGCCCACACTCCTTGGTAGCTAGGGAGACAGTATGCATGCTTGGATGTCTCCACCTGACCCAACTCGTCCCTGCATTCGGGCTGTTATCTCTACCTGACCTGACCCACCCTTGCAGTTGGGCTTTGCCACCTGGAACTGGTTTCCCAGACCTGCTCCTAAATAAGTTCCCCTGGGGGGAGGGGGTGGGGCAGGGTCAATTTAAGTTTTACTGCATAAACAACAAAATGGCTGTTCAACCAAGGTGGGGGCCGCTCTGGCTAAATAGGCCCTTACACCACGAGCAGGGGACCCCACAGCCCCCAGTTTCCACTCCATTATTTTCCAAATGGAGATAGTAAGGGTAGGGATTAAGTTAACTGAGCACTTACTAGGTTCTGGGTACTGTTGCCGTGGCTGTGGCTTATATTCCATCATTTAATTCTCGTGATGATGCTGTGGAAGGGTCACTACTATTTTCTCTGTTTTTCAGATGAGGAGACTGAGACACAGAAAGCTTAAGAAATATTTCACGGGACCATGAAAACAATAGATGTGAAGCAGTTAGGATGTTTGCAAAACACATTCTAGGCATTAACTATTCCTCCCGGTTTTACTGATATCTAATTGGGGCATAATACTGTTTAGTTTTAGCTGTACAACCTGATGATTGGATAAATGCATATACAGTGAAATGATTCTCACAGTTAGGTGAGTTAACATTCATCAGCTCACATAGTTACAATGTTTTTTCCTAGTAAGGAGAACTTTTCAGATCCACCCTATTAACATCTTTCAAATACACAATACAGTATTAATAACACGAGTCACCACGCTGTACCTCACAGCCTCGGAATTTATCTGTCTTATAACTTGAAGTTTATACCTTTGACTGTCTTCACCCATTATTACTTTTATTATTAGTGTAAGGAAGAGAAAAAAAATGGCCTTTAAAAATTCTAACTGATGACAGCTGCTTCTGCTGGCCAGGGAGTGTCATACTTCCTTTCTTGAAAGGCTCTTTATTTAGGAAAATATCTGAAAAGTCCCCTTAGAGTCAAAATGCTGAAGCTTCTGAGGGGTGGCTTGAAAGATGTCTATAGGCAAGAGTATGCGGAACCATTCTACAAAGTAGTGGGGGCTCTGGAGGGTGGTGGGGGGAACCTGAGCCGAGAAAACGAGGAGGCCAGAAAGGAGGAAGGTTGGGGGTGGGGGAGGGGGGCACAAAAGAAGAGCAGGTCAGGCCACCCCCACCTCCCTCAGCTAGAGAAGGAAGGATGCAGGAGATGGTCAGTGAACTTGCTCCTGGCAAGACTGGCGGGGAATTGTAATCACTCACCTCCATGACTATCAAGAGGAGTCAAACACCTTGTACTTGCAGATGCTGCTTTGGAGAACCAGAGGGAAAGGAACTGCCTCCCTTTGGGTAGGTGAGGAGCAGGGAGAGCAATGACTCCCACCTACAGAGCTCTTCCTCTGTGCCAATCCTCTCCCAAAAGTGCGTCTCCTCATTTAATACAGACAACGACCGCAGGAGAGGTGTTCGATTAGCCCCCCCTTTTTTTTAACAAAAGGGGAAACTGAGGCAGAGTGAATAAGCAGATTGCCGAGAGTCATCCAGCTACAAGTGGTCCTACCTGGGCTGTTAACCTCTGTGCTACTTTGAAAGACAAACCCAACTGCAGAAGAGGAGATATCTATAAAAACGAAGATTCAGAGGAAGGAATTAGCAAAAGACGAAGAGAGATGGGTAAACCCCCTGGGAATCCACAGGGACTTGGGGAGGGTCAGAGAGGGGGTGGCTAGTTGTTGGTTTTCCACTGACCTGGGAATGAGTCTTGAACTATTTTAATTTAAACATTAAAATAAAGTGGCACAGTTTATGTTGATCTTTGGGTGGTGACACTGTTTATAGGGCCTGCAAGTGACTAAAATCATCATTTGGAAGTTCACCTTATCCTCCACCACTGGCTCTAGGCTGATACATGTTTAATATGTCCAGACAGTACATCCCAGTGGGCATAGCTGCCTCCCCAAGTGTGGGGAAGAGCTAGTAAGCCCACAGAAGCCTCCTAAGCATCAGAGTAAACATAGTTTTGAGGATTTTCTGAATGGGGAGGGGAAGAGACCATTTTGTTATGCAGAAGCCTATCAATGGCTAACTAATACCCAGATCTAAAAAGATAAAATTGTAGGACATTGGTGAGGGAGACTTTGATTTTTATCTGATCCTGGGGGAAAAGAGAGACAAACCTATTACCTTGTTTTGAACTTTGTTAATTTGTATAACACATGCTACTTATGTTCTTAAGGAGACAAAGATCCACATGATGGACACTTTTTCTTCTTATTGATTTACTAAGAACGGGGCATTGCAATTACTTTTAAGAAACGATTTAACTTACAACGATGGAAAAATCTTTGAATGAAAATGCTATCCATCAAAGGTAAAAAAAAAAAAAAA
>PISX010010409.1:0-70768 GCA_004024625.1 Mellivora capensis | reverse complement strand
GGAGACAAACCATAAGTGACTCTTAATCTCACAAAACAAACTGAGGGTTGCTGGGGGGAGGGGGTTGGGAAAGGGGGGTGGAGTAATGGACATTGGGGAGGGTATGTGCTATGGTTAGTGCTGTGAAGTGTGTAAACCTGGCGATTCACAGACATGTACCCCTGGGGATAAAAATATGTTTATAAAAAATAAAAATTATTAAAAAAAATAAATTAAAAAAAAAAAAAAAAAGACTAAGACCCTGACATGCCTGGCTGGCTCAATCAGTAGAGACTCTTGATCTCAGGGTCTTGAATTCAAATCCCACATTGGACCTAGCACTTACTTAGGGGGAAAAAAAAAGACCTCAATTTATCTGCATGTTTTTGTTGTTTTGTTTCTTACCTCAAGATCTATAGTTGCCCTTGAAACTGGTCTGCATGATGTCAAATGTTTCTCCATTTTCCAGGAGCTAACCAGGTTTTGGATGTAATCATCATACAGAATACTTTGTTAAGAAGCATGGAATTTGAAAATCTCATCGTACAGTTTTAGCACCTCTGCCTTGTTAGAAGGAGGTTTAGGAAACTTTAGATCAGTTCTCATCTCTGGCTGCACATCAAGTCCTTGTAGAGCTGCTAAACAATTCCAGTGTCCGGTCCCCACTCTCAACCACTAGGAGTCTTTGGGGTGGGACTTGGATGTCCATGTTGTCTTCAGGGTCTTCAGGAGATTCTGATGTGTGAGCCAGAGTTCATGCCACTGCTTTAAGAGAACGATTCTTGGGGCGCCTGGCCGGCTTGGTTGGTAGGGCTTGCGACTCTTGATATCTGTGTTGTGAGTTAAAACCCTACACTGGGCATAGAACTTACATTGAAAAAAAAAAAGTGCTTCTCAAACATAACATGCATCCAAATTATCTGGCGATCTTCTTAATGGCAGTAGGTGTAGGGTGGGTCTGCTTGTCTAACTGGTTCCCGGGCAGTTTTGACATGGCTGTTGACTTGATGGTTCCTCGGGCCACACTTTGAGGACCCAGGGTAAGAGACGGCTCTGAGGCAAAATTTGGCCATGTTTAAGGTCCAGGGCCTCAAAAAATTCAATCCTCATATCCTTAAACTCATTTTCAAGGCATTTTTTTTTTTAAGATTTTATTTATTTATTTGTCAGAAAGAGAGAGAGCACAAGCAGGCAGAGAGGCAGGCAGAGGCAGAGAGAGAAGCAGGCTCTCCACCTAGGAAGGAGCCCGATGTGGGACTTGATCCCAGGACTCCGGGATCATGACCCGAGCCAAAGGCAGCCACTTAACCAACTGAGCCACCCAGGCGTCCCAAGGCATTATTTTTAATTGTAAAATTAAGGCGATTTTTAATGTAGTAGGGTGCTTAATCAAAATTTGTTTTAGATGAGTATCTATTTTGCTGTATTTTTTCTTGCACTCGGGTTCTTTTTTAGGAGGAGAGATAGCTTAAAAGGTTTAATCTCCTACATGAAACCAATTGACAGGAGGCTGGGGATTTAGAGTGGCGACTTCCAACTCTCTTTGAAAGATAGTGCCCAGCAGATAGCAGCAGGGCCTGGTTAACAGAGAGCAGATGTGTTTCTTGTTTCTGGGTCTGGCTGAAAAACTGTGACTTCAGGGACATGCTGGGGATACTAGTCAGCATCAGGAGCTTCAGTCTTGATGGTGCTGGAATGAGTGACTATGGAACCCTCAGGAAAGTGAGTCAGCCCACGAGTCATCCTAAGGGAGGGATTCATGACTCCACTGTGCCTGGGAAAAAACAAAGGTTTAGGAGGTCAAGTCTCAGGACCTGCATTTGCAGCATATACACGCGCCATATGTTCTGGGGTAAATTCTTCATTCTGGAAGCCCTTTTACAAGCTGATGAAAAAACTGCTAATGGTAAAAGAAGAACTGTAACTTGTATGGGGAAAATGTTGTATCTTGGCAATAATCATTTATCTGCAAAGTAATTCCAGAGAGCTCTGGCTCCCATCTAAATAGCAGTGGATTTTTTTTTTTTATGATGGCTATAAGCAGCTTCCTCAGGAAGGAAGGCAAGAGTGTGGTGCCTTGGTGGCCCAGTCAGCTATGCGTCAGACTCTTGGTTTTGGCCCAGGTCATGATCTGGGGTTGTAAGTTGGAGCCCTGCATCAGGCTCCGTTCTCAGTCCAGAGTCACCTTGAGATCTCTCTCCCTCCCCTACCCTCACTTGCTCTCTCCCTCTCTCAAATAAATAGATACAAGTTAAAAAAACAAAAAAACAGTGAGAGTAAGAGAAAGCTGGGGACACACTTTAGGAAAGCAATTTGACAAAATGTCATCACCCTTAAGATGTCCATAACCTTGGACCCAGTTGCATGACTTTTGGAAATCAGTCCTCGAGAGATCATTTTAAGTAACACAAAAAAAACCCACAATAGACTTCTAGTTTTTAATAGCATCCTTATTTGCATATTAGTTAGTCTGGAAACCCTTTATGTGTTTAACCCTAGACAGTTATACCCATTTAAAAGGCATGTATGATATGAATATAATGACACTGAAAAGTGCTTATAATATTTAATTTTTGTAAAGCAAGATGCAATAATATATATATGCATATATATGTACATACATATATTTGTATATATACAAATATATGTATATATATATATATATATATATATATCAATGGTATGAAACCAACAATATGGGAGAAATAAAATAGGTTTCTGTGGGATCTATTAACAAAGGCTAATGGGAAATATACCATATATTTAAACTTGTGTTTGGATTGTAGGACTACTTTTCTCCTTTTATGTTTTTTCCTACCTCTTTCCTGAGTAGGTACTACTTCTCTAACAAAAAAGCAATCCTAGGGGTACCTGGGTGGCTCAGTGGGTTAAAGCCTCTGCCTTAGGCTCAGGTCATGATCCCAGGGTCCTGGGATCGAGCCCCAAATGGGGCTCTCTGTTCAGCGGGGAGCCTGCTCCCCACTTCTCTCTCTGCCTGCCTTTCTGCCTACTTGTGATCTCTCTCTGTCAAATAAATAAATAAAATCTCTTAAAAATAAAAAAAAAATTTTTAAGCAATCTTTTTTTGTCTTGTCAATGTCAATATGTAACCAGAGCTGGACTTTTTCCTCTAATAAACTTTATACTTACACCAAAAGGACTGGTCATTTATTTTCCTGTGGAATTCATCTTTCCTCATCAAGTAGCAAACATTATTTACTCAAAACTAAAGCTTTATTTTGACTGATTGCATTATTATGTTAGTCCTCTTATTATTTAAATTAATTTATATCTCTGTCCCACATATTATTTAATTGAAAAATCTAATTAATTATTCCATAAGCTCCTTTATTTATTTATTTTTTAAAGATTTTAGGGGTGGGGTGCCTGGGTGGCTCAGTGGGTTAAGCCACTGCCTTTGGCTCAGGTCATGATCTCAGGGTCCTGGGAGCGAGTTCCGCATCGGGCTCTCTGCTCAGCAGGGAGCCTGCTTCTCTCTCTCTCTCTCTGCCTGCCTCTCTGTCTACTTGTGATCTCTCTCTGTCAAATAAATAAATAAAATCTTAAAAAAAAAAATGTTTTAGGGGTGCTTGGGTGGCTTAGTTAAGTATCTGCTTTCGGCTCACGTCGTGATCCCAGGGGCCTGGGATCAAGCCCCAAGTTGGGCTCCCTGCTCAGCAGGAAGCCTGCTTCTCTCTCTCTTTCTGCCTGCCCCTCCCCCTGCTTGTGCTCTCTCTAGCTCTGTCAAATAAATAAACAAAATCTTTAAAAAAAGAGAGAGAGAGAGATTCTATTTATGTATTTGAGAGAGAGACAGTGAGAGTGGGAGCCTGGGTGGTTCATTTGGTTAAGCAACTGACCATTGGTTTCAGCTCAGGTCATGAGCTCAGGGTTATGAGATTGGGTCCCACTTTGGGCGCAGAGTCTGCTTGAGACTCTTTCTCTACTTCTGTCCTACCACCCCCATAAATAAATAAATAAATAAATAAATAAATAAATAAATAAATCTATCTTTTAAAAAAATACCAGAGCTTTATTTCTTTAACTTCTACCTTACTTGGCTTACTTGGTACCATGTAGCTGGGTACTTAATTTTACTTACTCTTTTTGTTATAGTTATCAAATTAAATGATGTATTTGGTGAGAGTGTCTCAAGCACCCCCCAGACTTATTATTTCTCTACAGTGAAGGCAGCATGGTACTTGATAGAACCACACAGAAGTGACTATACTGAGTGTTTCTCAAAATGGAATCCATGAAAATTATTTGAGCAGCTTGTGATAATGCAGATTTCTGCGTTCCATCCCACACCTATAATCAGAATCTCTGCAATGGGGCCTGGACAATCAACATTTTTAACAAGGGGTAAGGGTGATTCTTATGCTCATCAAACTTTGAAATCCCTGGAACTAATTTATTTTAATCTTCTCTTTTTTAAAGACTTTATTTATTTATTTATTTATTTGACAGACAGAGAGATCACAAGTAGGCAGAGGCACGTGGGGGATAGGGGGGTTGGGCAGGGGAAGCAGGCTCCCTGCTGAGCAGAGAGCCCGATGCGGGGCTCGATCCCAGGACCCTGGGATCATGACCTGAGCTGAAGGTAAAGGCTTAACCCACTGAGCCACCCAGGCACCTCTGAAACTAATTTTTAAAAGAAATCTCTCTGCTCAGCAGGGAGCCTGCTTCCTCCTCTCTCTCTCTGCCTGCCTCTCTGCCTACTTGTGATCTCTGTCTGTCAAATAAATAAATTTTTTAAAAATCTTTTTTAAAAGAAAAGATAAATAAAAATAAAAGAAATCTCTGATCTAGTATATTTTGTGGTCAGGAAGTGGAAAACCACAATTTATCTGTTAAAATGCTAACATTTTTCATTATCCTTTAGATTATCGTGTTTATCTGCAAAGCTATTAGAGTATTAAGATTTTGTGGATATTTCTCCTTATATATTCTTCCTAAATATCTAACTATATCCATTGAAAGATTTAGCCTTACAAATAATTATCTCTATCATTTACTTTACCTTTTATGTATAGAAATGGATACCTTCTCCTCTAGAGATACAACTCAGTGCTTTGCATCTGTGTAGGATTTTAAATGTAATTTTTTGCATATGTAACACTCATATGGTTCAGATTTCAAAAGAACAAAAACAATGTGCAGTGAAGATTTCCCCTCACACCTCTATTATCTCCTCAGAGGCAACCACACTTAACACCTTCTTGAGTATGGTGCTGGATATATTTAAATAATAATCTGGAGATGGCATGCCAGGCTTCCTCAGTTGGTGGAGCATGTGACCTTGATCTCAGGCTCATGAGTTCAAGCCCCACATTGTGTGTAGAGATTGGCTTAAATAAATAAACTTAAGGAGTGCTTGGGTGGCAGAGTTGGTTAAGGGGCCAACTCTTGGTTTCAGCTTAGGCTGTGATCTCATGACCCTGAGAATGGGTGGTAAGAGTGAGCCTCAAGGTCATGAGATCAAGCCCTACATTGGGCTCCATGCTCAGCTTGGAGTCTAGTCTGCTTCACATTCTCTCTCCCTCTCCCTCTGCCCTTCTAGCTCCTGCCTGTGCTCTCTCTCTAAAATAAAGAAATCTAATAATAAATAAAACTTTAAAAATAACCTGGGGGGCGTCTGGGTGGCTCAGTGGGTTAAGCCTCTGCCTTTGGCTCAGGTCATGATCTCAGGGTCCTGGGATCGAGCCCTGCATCAGGCTTTCTGCTCAGTGGGGAGTCTGCTTCTCTCTCTACCTCTCTCTCTACCTGCCTCTGCCTACTTGTGATCTCTGTCAAATAAATAAATAAAAATCTTTTTTAAAAAAATAATCTGGAAACATTATCACTTTCTTTTTTTTTTTTTAAGATTTTATTTATTTGACAGACAGAGATCACACGTAGGCAGAGAGGCAGACAGAGAGAGGCGGGAAGGCCGGCTCCCCGGTGAGCAGAGAGCCCCATGTGGGGCTCGATCCCAGGACCCTGGGATCATGACCTGAGCTGAAGGCAGAGGCTTTAACCCACTGAGCCACTCAGGCATCCCAACATTATCACTTTTAAGGAACAAAATTAAGAGTATATAATTGGCCATTTTATTTTTAAATTGTATCTTTGAGTTTTAAAACTCCTGTTGATGGGGTGCCTAGCTGGCTCAGTTGGTGGAGCTTCTGACTCCTAATTCCACGGTCCTGAGTTCAAACCCCACGTTGGACATGGAGCCTACTTAGAAACAGCAACAAAGCAACAACTCCTGTTGACATACAGATATCAATAAGTCATTGGTACATAACACACACAAAACCCAAAACACACAAAAACCCCAGAGGTATAACAATAAATATTTGTTGCTCATGCTCTGGGATAGTTGGGTAAATAGTTCAGCTGACATATTCTGGGCATCTGTTAGCTGACTTAGGAAGGTCTATACTGGGATGACTGGGGACTTAAGTGTTCTCCATAGGTCTCTCATCTTCAAGCCTGCTAATCCTGACATATTCTGGTGGCAATGGCAGAGAAGCAAAAAAGGAGGAAATGTGCAGACATCTTGAGGTCTGGGATTGGAATTGGCCTATCCCCACTCCAGTCATATTCTTTTGGCGAGAGGAAGACCCCAAGGGGATGGAGAAATAGACACTGCCTCTTTAGTAAAAGGAATTTCAAATTCACATAGCAAAGGCATGTCCATAAAGAGTGGTGAAGAATTGACATCATCATTGAAATCCATACACAATGTCTGAGAACTTAACCATGATCCTTAAAGAAATGGCTTAGCATTCAGATATTGTACTTTTATAACAACATGGCCACGATTGCTGAAGATTTTTTAATTGTTTAGTGTTTAATATCAACAGATGTCAAAGCCCAGGTCCCAGACTCAACTCAGCCAGCCCATGTGTTACCATGTCCTGAGTGCAAGAGGAAACGATGAATACTACCCCCGGGGAGTCATTGAGAAGACATGAAGTATAACACTTTAAGTCCTACTAAAGAAAATTGAAGGTTTTAATTGAAGATTTGCTCTCAACTCTCTGACTTCCTTGGACAAGGGTGCTGACGCACTAACAAGCCACTTGGGGGAAAGTGGGGTGATCAAATAGTTTTCGCCCTTCTTTGTCAACATGTTTTTTAAAATTATTTTTAGAGTTTCAGGACCGATTCAGATCTTGGCATGTTTAAGATCAGAATACTCATGCTCACAAAGTTACCCTTAAGAGAGTTTTATGAAACAAATGTCAGAGGTGATAACTGGTTTCTGTTTCCCATTTAACTTAATTTCAATTTGCTATTTTGCTGATTTTAATAAATAAACTCTGTTTCTTAAGATAACACTGCCTCAGATGCTATCAGTAGCCTCAGCCAGATGTGAAAAATAATAATAATAACCTTTTAACTAGATTTTTCAAATACTTTAATCTGCCTGTGGAATTACTTAGACATTGAACATTTCTGGACCCGACCTTACACAGTCCTACTGGCTGATGTGCAGTAACTAGAAATGGAGAATTTCTCTCTGATAAGAGGTGAGAGGCAGGGCTTGGTGAGATAGAGGGATCAGGGCGTACATAGTTCAGGGCATCTAGACATGTACTTCACAGCTTGAAGCCTGCTCAGCAGGTTTGAACATGGGATTGGGGCACATAGCAGCAATGGATGCAACTCCTCACTGTTCTCCAGAGTGGCTGCACCAGTTTGGATCCCCACCAACAGTGTAGGAGGGTTCCCATTCTCCACATCCTCTCCAACATCTATCATTCCCTGACTTATTAATTTTAGCCATTCTGACTGGTGTGGTTTTGATTTGTATTTACCTGATGCCAAGTGATGTTGAGCTTTTTTCATGTGTCCGTTGACCATTTTCATGTCTTCTTTGCAGAAATGTCTGTTCATGTCTTCTGCCCATTTCTTGACTGGATTTTTTGTTTTTTTGAATGTTGAGTTTGATAAGTTCTTTATAGATTTTGGATACTAGCCCTTTATCTGATTTGTAATTTGCAAATATCTTCTCCCATTCCATAGCTGACTTTTAGTTTTGTCAACTGTTTCCTTTGCTGTGCAAAAGCTTTTTATCTTGATGAAGTCCCAATTTTTGTTTTTGTTTCCCTTGTCTTTGGAGACGTATCTAGTGAGAAGTTGCTGTGGCCAAGGTTGCAGAGATTGCTGCCTGTGTTCTCCTCTAGGATTTTGGTGGTTTCCTGTCTTACATTTAGGTCTTTCATCCATTTTGAGTCAATTTTTGTGTGTGGTGTAAAGAAATGGTCCAGTTTCATTCTTCAGCATGTGGGTGTCCAGCCTTCCCAATACCATTGTTGAAGAGACTGACTTTTTTCCATTAGATATTCTTTCCTGCTTTATCAAAGATTAGTCGACCATAGAGTTGAAGGTCCATTTCTGGACTCTCTATTCTGTTCCATGGATCTACGTGTCTGGTTTTGTGCCAGTACATACTATCTTGATGATTACAGCTTTGTAATACAGATTGAAGTCCAGAATTGCGATGTTTCCAGCTTTGATTTTCTTTTTTAACATTCCTTTGGTTATTCGTGGTTTTTTCTGGTTCCATACAAATTTTAAGATTGTTTGTTCCAGTTCTGTGAAAAATGTTGATGGTATTTTTTTTAAATTTTGTTGTTTTTATCAGGAGTGTTAGTTTTGCTTTTTATTTTTAAGATTTTATTTATTTGTTTGACAGACAGAGATCACAAGTAGGCAGAGAGGCAGGCAGAGAGAGAGGAGGAAGCTCCCTGCTGAGCAGAGAGTCCAATGCGGGGCTTGACCGGGGACCCTGAGATCATGACCTGAGCCAAAGGCAGAGGCTTTAACCCACTGAGCCACCCAGGCACCCCTTGATGGTATTTTTGATAGGGATTATACTGAATGTGTAGATTGCTTTGAGTAGCATAGACATTCTAATAATATTTATTCTTCCAATCCATGAGCATGGAATGTTTTTCCATTTCCTTGTGTCTTTCTCAATTTCTTTCATAAGTGTTCCATAGCTTTTAGGAGCACCTAGGTGGGGTGCCCCTAATGATCTCGAGGGGTTCTGGGATCAAGCCCCACATCGGGCTCCCTGCTCACTGGGGAGTCTGCTTTTCCTACTGCCTCTGCCCCCCAACGTGTGCTCGCTCTGTCTCCCTCTCTCTCTCTCTCTCAAATAACTAAATAAAATCTTTAAAAGAAAAGTGTTCTGTAGTTTTCAGAGTACAGATCTTTTACCTCTTTGGTTAGGTTTATTCCTGGGTATCTTACGGTTTCGGTGCAACTGTAAATGAGATCAATTCCTTGATTTCTCTTTCTTCTCCCTTGTTGTTAGTGTATAGAAATGCAACTGACTTCTGTGCATTGATCTTATATTCTACAATTTTGCTGAATTCCTGTATCAGTTCTAGAAATTTTGGGATGGAGTCTCTTGGGTTTTCCACATAGAGTATTAAGTCATCTGTGAAGAGTATGAGTTTGACTTCTTTGCTGATTCAGATGTCTTTTATTTCTTTCTGTTGTCTGATTGCTGAGGCTAGGACTTCCGGGACTATGTTGAACAACAGTGGTGAGAGTGGACATCCCTGCTGTGTTCCTGACCTTAGGGAAATAGGTGTCAGTCTTTCCCCAATGAGGATGATATTCTCTGTGGGTTGTTCATATATGGCCTTTATGATGTTGACTTATGTTCTTTCTATCCCTGCACTGCACAGGGTTTTTATCAAGAAAGGATGCTGTATTATGTCAGATGTTTTTCTGCATCTATTGAGAAGATCATATGTTTCTTGTTCTTTCTTTTACTGATGTAGTGTATCATATTGATTCATTTGCAGATGTTGAACCACCCTTGTAGCCCAGGAATAAATCCCACTTGGTCATGGTGGATGATCCTTTTAAAGTACTGTTGGATCCTATTGGCTAGTATCTTGGATGAGAATTTTGGCATATGTGTTCATCAGAGATATTGGTCTGTAATTCTCCTTTTTGGTGGGGTCTTTGTCTGGTTTTGGGATCAAGGTAATGCTGATGTTGTAGAATGAATTTGGAAGTTTTCTTTCCATTTCTATTTTTTGAAAAAGCTTCAGAAGAATAGGTAGTCGGGATGCCTGGGTGGCTCAGTTGTTTGGGCGTCTGCCTTCAGCTCAAGTCATGATCTCCAGGTCCTGGGATCAAGCCCCAAGTTGGACTCCCAGCTCAGTGGGAAGTCTGATTCTCCCTCTCCCACTCCCCCTGCTTGTGCTCTCTCACTCACTCTTTTTCTCTGTCAAATGAATAAATAAAATATTTAGAAAAAAAATAGGTAGTCTTCTTTAAATGTTTGGTAGATGTTCACCTAGATGGCTCAGTCAGTTAAGCATCTGCCTTCAGCTCAGCTCATGATCCAGGGGTCCTGGGTTGGAGCCCTGTGTCAGGCTCCCCGCTCAGTGGAAAGACTGCTTCCCCCTCTCCTTTGCCTGCTGCTTTCCCTGCTTGTGCTCTCTCTCTGTCTTTTTCTGTCAAATAAATAAATTAAATACTTTGAAATTTTTTTAAAAAATTAAATGTTTGGTAGAATTCTGCTAGGAGACCATCTGGCAGCAGTTTCTTATAAAGTTAAACATAAACTGTCTTATAATCTTGCTATTCTACTCTTTCATGCTTGCTCAAGAAAAATGAAAATATATTTCACAATAGACATGAGACACAATAAACAGAATGTTTACACCAGCTTGTATTCATAACAGCCTTAAAACTGGAAACAAACCAAATGACTATTTAAATGAATAGATAATAAAATTGTGATGTATTCATATAGTGAATACTACTTGGCAATGAAAAGGAAGAAACCAGTGTTATACTCACCAGCATGATGAATCTCAAATACTTTTACTCAAAAATGAGTAAAAGAAGGCAGATACAAGCGTATATATAGTACGATTCCATTTATATGCAAATTCTAGAAAATACAAATCAATCTATACTGGCGGAAAGCAGATCAGAGGTTGCCTATAGTTGAGAATGGAGGGGAGAATTGACTGTAAAAGGTCAAGAAGAGGTGATAGAAATGTTGTGTATTTTGACTGCAGTGGTGGTTATACGGCATATACATTTGTCAGAGTCCTGTGAACTGTTCAATTAATGTGGATGTGGTCTATTGTACATAAATTATACCTCAGTAAAATGGATGTTTTCAAAAAAGAGATTTGACATCACTAGTCATTAATCAAAGTCTAATCAAAACTACAGTGAGATATCACAGCCTACCCATTAAAATAGCCATTATGGAACGAGAAGAAAATAACAAATGGAGGAAAGGCACAGCATGAGCAAACGTCCAGAGGTATGATCAATCATGCCCTAAGGTTCAGAGAACACCAGTAGCCTGATGTCAGAAGAAGAAAGGGCACATGCTGAGCAAAGTCAGGAGATGAAGTCAGAAAAGTAGGATGGGGCCAATAAAGAGGGATCTTGAGGATCATACTGATAATTGTATGACTTTGTCTCATAAGTAGCAGTGGACCTTCCAGTGACTTCAGGCTGGGCACTGACTTAAGGGGATGCGAGTTGTTGAAAGATGGCGGAGGAGAGATGGGCTGGAGGGGGAGAATCAGGTGGGCTTCACAGAGGGTAAATGTCATGGGGCCCTGCTCTTCCAGAGCTGCCCCAGCCAATCTGACCTGTAGCTCTTGCTTTATCCCACTCAACTGCAGACGTTTAATGCTCACATATCATTCTGAAAAATACTAAATTATTGCACCCTTTAACATGTCAGAAATTTCAAAATAAATTACTTTTCACTAAAAGCAAATCAGAGCAGGGGTGCCTGGGTGGCTTAGTTGGTTGAGTATCCATCTGATTCTTGGTCTTGGGGTTGTGGGTTCAAGCCCCACGTTGTGCTCCATGCTCGGTGTGGAACCTACTTAAAAACAAATTAAAAAAAAATAAAATAAAATAAAAACAATTCCTAATTAAGAATATTTTTTCATTTTTAAAAAATATTTTATTTATTTTTTTGACAGAGAGAGACAGAGCAAGAGAGGTAATGCAAGCAGGGGAGTGGGCGAGGGAGAAGCAGGCTTCCAGCTGATTCGGGAGCCTGATGCGGGACTCGATTCCAGGACTCCGGGATCATGACCCGAGCCGAAGGCAGATGATTAATGACTGAGCCACCTAGTCGCCCTAAAAATATTTTTTCATTAAAAAAAAAATATGTTGGGGCGCCTGGGTGGCTCAGTGGGTTAAGACCTCTGCCTTCGGCTCAGGTCATGGTCTCAGGGTCCTGGGATCGAGCCCCGCATCCAGCTCTCTGCTCAGCGGGGAGCCTGCTTCCTCTCCTCTATCTCTCTGCCTGCCTCTCTGGCTACTTGTGATCTCTGTCAAATGAATAAATAAAATCTTTAAAAAAATTAAAAATAATAATATGTTCCAGCAGCGCCTGGGTGGCTCAGATGGTTAAGCCTCTGCTTTTGGCTCAGGTCATGATCCTGGGGCCCTGGGATCATCGGGCTCCCTGCTCAGCAGGAAGCCTGCTTCTCCCTCTCCCTCTCCTGATACTTGTGTTACCTCTCTCGCTGTGTCTGTCTCTCTGTCGTGTAAATAAATAAAATCTTTTAAAAACAATAATAATAAAAAAAAAATTTAAAAAAAAAAACAATAATAATATGTTTCATAGCTTCTCAAATCTCTGATACAGCATCCCTTCCTTCCTCCTCACTCCAACTCCCTATGCAGCTGGAAATTTCTATTCTGTAGCAAACTTCAGAAGAAGGGTCACATGTAAGGTCAGCCTGGGCTGTGAGAGTTACTTTAAATAAGTCTTACTGAGACCAGAGCTTCCTTCCTTGGGCTCTCAGAACCGTACTAGGCCCTGGCAGGCCCCCATGTTAGGAATGACTTCCTAAAAATTAATTAAAAAAAAAAAAAAAAAGACTTCTCTTTGATTCATTCTGGAGATAAGAGACATCAGCATGAGGGGAACATACCTGAACAGCTGAGTCCTGTCTGCTGTAATGATGCTCTTGCCTCCCTCCTTAGACCTTAGTGTTTGCCGTCATAAGAATCACCTGGGAGGCTTGTGAAGCACAGAGATCCCAGGCCTGTCTCTGGAGATGATTTGGGAACTCTGGCACTGGTGTCTGGAATCTGTATGCTTCCAGGTGACCCAGGTGATTCTTATGACCAGGTACGTTTGAGAAATGCCCTGAAGACTCTGTCTGGCCTGCTGGCAGCTGCGGTCACTGCCCTAAGGGGGAGAAGGGGTTCACAGTCCAGCAGACGCCCAAGCCTGCTGTTCATTCTGCTGCCCTTCACCCCCACAGAGGCCTCGCTGGTGCAGAGAGGAGTGGGGCGGGCCTGGACGCTCACCCCCTGCAGCCTCCTGCTGTTCAGCTTCCCGGAGTAGGCCTGTGCCCCACCCCCACCCCCACCGCAGCTCAGCCCCAGGAGCCTGGGATCTCCAGCCAGTGGACTCCTGGAAACCAAGATCCAACAGCCAAGAGAAGAAAACTCTGCCCTGGGAAGGTTTGTTCAGCTTTTCTAATAAATGGAGCTTGAAGGTTTGGGGCCATTTAGCTAAACCTTAAGAAAAGGCTGTGGACCTGGCTATTGTAAGATTGTTCAATTCTAGGACCTGGGAGAATTCAAAGGAAAATTCCTGGTTGTCCCTTAGGAATCCATGAGCTGACTTGCTGGTAGACAGAGGGAAGGAGGGAAGGGGAGAAGCAGGGTGGGGAGGGAAGAACTGTCTATAAGAGCGTACCCAAGGAAAAGGGCACCGTTAGGAAGAGCATTCTGGTTTTGCATGGGCACCTCATTTTTGAGCAACCCTGGAGAAAAAGTCTTGTTTCAAATAGGCAAGTGTTCATGCAGTTGAAGCTTGCCTTCCCACATTAGTGTCAAGTTTTCCAGATCCCGAGACAGGATGCGGGTACAAACAGTGTATTTGGAACTACAGGGAACACCTCTAGGGAAGTGGGGAAATGCTACGGGATGGTAGAGCAGCCACCAGAAAGTACCCTATTCACCCAGCTAGCACGGTGGGGAGGGGTAACTGGAGCCCAACCTAGTGGGGTGAGAACTTGGAGCCTGTTAAATGATCCACCTGGGGGCACCTGCCTGGATCATTTGGTATAGCACATGACTCCTGATCTTGGGGTTGTGAGTTCGAGCCCCATGTTGGGTGCAGAGATGACTTAAAAATAAAATCTTAAAATGATCCTACTTGGGCGGGAGCAGATGTATTTATACACCAACACCCGCTGGGTATCATCTGAGCACTGCTCCGAGGGTTGAGCTTATTCACTCCCTGGCACTCCTGACCTCTGTACGGGACCACGTTTAGGAAAGCCATGTCCTGGTTTCAGGAAAAAACCCTCCGTGCAGAGATGGACGGTTGGCAGCCAGCCAGAGGAGAGTGAATCAGCAAGGTTCAAGGAAGGCAAGCAGGGCACAGAGAGCATGGACTGCTTCTGGTAATCCCCAAACCCACCTGAGCCCTCCCGAAATGTTTTCCCCCAGTACAGGGAACACGGCTTAACCCTTTTCCGTGGTTAAGCACAGTTAAGACAGTTTCGTGGTTAAGTGCTCTGCTGTCTTAGCCTCCCCTGGCATTGCTGCTGTTGAGGCAGTAGAATGATCTGCTTTCAACAGCACGGTTGTTGGCCTCTTGACACTTGGGACCTCTTGCGTCTGCTTTTCCTAGTTCTCCCATCTCCTCTTCCTTCACCCCCAGGGGTGAGGTCGAGGGCTGGCCTGCGGCCGCACTGCTCCTTCTCAGCCCCTGACTGGTCTGCCTGCCGGGAGCTGGACCCAGAGACATAAGCAAGCTTGTTGGAAGTATGATGGAAAGAAAGGGAAAAGATAGCAATAGGGCCAGGCGATCTCCTGTGAGGGTTCCAAAAAGTTTCATGTCCCTTGGCTCATCAGAAGCCATTTCCGCCTCTTCCTTAAAATTTGGCTTCAAGATGTGACTTTGTTGAAGAAAAGACTTTGGGACAAGTAGAGGGTCTCACTTCGGAAGTGACCGGAGGAATTCCTTGTACAGAAATGCATTGGCCTTCTTGACTGAGGCCCAAACAGGAGCAGCTACCACACATAATCACTGCAGAGACACGTGACAGAGCTAAGGAGGGCCACATAAAGAGGGGCTGGCTTCATTACAGGCAAAGTGGGAAAGTGACTCCTAAGTTAGGAAGTCACATCTTAGAGAAACCCTGGAACTGGCTTTCAAAGCACGTGGTGTGGTGTAGACTCCTGAGAAATCCTGGAGCAGACACCAGGAATGTTTAAAAGAAAAGATTTATTTATTTTTTTAAGATTTTATTTATTTATTTGACAGAGAGAGATCACAAGTAGGCAGAGAGGCAGGCAGAGAGAGAGGGGGAAGCAGGCTCCCTGCTGATGGGAGAGCCCAATGTGGGACTCGATCCCAGAACCCTGGGATCATGACCTAAGCTGAAAGCGGAGGTTTTAACCCACTGAGCCACCCAGGTGCCCCTAAAAGAAAAGATTTAAATGAGACCTAGGCTGTCAAACTCTTCATTTACACAAGAATGTAGTATAATCATAGGTTTCCGTTCCCTCCCCTCGTGCTGAAGAAGAGGGACATGCCAGAGAGACTGCTGTAATGCAGCAAATAAATCTTACAAGCATCTTTGGACCATTTAGGAAAACACGTGTCAATTACAACCAGGGCAGCAAATGGTCAAGTAAGACAAACTATTACAAGCCTCAGTTTAGAGGTGAAAGGCCGTGACAGAAATTTCTGAAGCCAAAGTATCTCTTAAGACTCCCTTGTTCAAATAACACATCAAGACACAACTTGCTAATAGTTATTAACAACCACTACATGTCTACACTGAACAGGAGAATAAGATGGATTTTCTGTAAATGCTGTCAGTACGACAATTTACTGGATGATATTCTTGGAATTAGTTTGAAGATACAGAATTGGGTATCTCTCTGCAGCTGTAAAGGACAGACAATATCTTCTCATTCTCTTTCTGAGACTTGTTTGTTTGTTTAGGAGTTAATTAAGAAGGCTTGAAATTTTAAAGTTTAGATGGCAGAATATCATTGATTTATAAAGTAAATATTAGGAACTCAAGCTTTGTTAGAAGTAATCAAGAAAGGGGTGCCTGGGGGGCTCAGTCGGTTAAGTGTGTGCCTTTGGCTCAGGTGTCCTAGGATCTAGCCCCATGTCAGGCTCCCCAGTTTGCTTCTCCCTCTCCCTCAGCTCCTCCCACTCTTTGTGCTCTCTCACAGTCTCTCTCAAATAAATAAATAAAATCTTAAAAAAAAAAAAAAAGAGGGTGCGTGGGTGGCTCAGTGGGTTAAGCCTCTGCCTTCAGCTCAGGTCATGATCCCAGAGTCCTGGGATCATCCCCGAATCAGGCTCTGCTCAGAGGGGAGGGAGCCTGCTTCCCCGCCCCCTCTCTGCCTACTTGTGATCTCTCTCTCTGTCAAATTATTAAATAAAATCTTAAAAAAAAAAAAAAAAAAAGAGGAGGAGTTCCTGGATGGCTTAGTTGTTTAAGCATCTGCCTTCAGTTCAGGTCATGACCCTGGAGTCCTGGGATTGAGTCCCACTTTAGGCTCCCTGCTCAGCCAGGAGTTTGCTTCTCTGTCTACTCCCTCCCCTGCTCATGATCTCTCACACTCTCTCTCCGATAAATTAATTAACTAATTAATTTAATTTAATGGAAAGAAAAAAGAAAGGGGCACCTGGAGAGCTCAGTTGTTAGGCATCTGCCTTCAGCTCTGGCTGTGATCCCAGGGTCCAGGAAATCAAGCCCTGCATCAGGCTCCTTGCTCATTGGGGAACCTGCTTCTTCCTATCCTGCTCCCCCAGCTTGTGTTCTCTCTCTGTTAAATAAATAAATAAAATCTTTTTTTTTTTTTAAGATTTTATTTATTTATTTGACAACAGAGATCACAAGTAGACAGAGAGCCAGGCAGAGAGAGAGGGGGAAGCAGGCTCCCTGCCAAGCAGAGAGCCTGATGCGGGGCTCGATCCCAGGACCCTGAGATCATGACCTGAGCCGAAGGCAGAGGCTTTAACCCACTGAGCCACCCAGGTGCCCCAATAAAATCTTTTTTTATTTACTTTTTTTTTTTTTTGGTGCAAAATGGTGGTTTAATAAAATCTTTTTTTAAAAAGGAAGTAATTAAGAAAGAACAAAGTAGAATTTTATTCATAAAAATAGAGTAAGGGTTGGCCATGTTCTAATGCAGAATTGATGTGTGGTTATTTTGTTTTGGAATAAAGTCATCAGTCATATTGAAGCTTAAGAGTCAAAGCTGCAAACTGCAGCTCGGACACTGGCCCAGCGTTACACTGCTCAGAGGACAGGGTAGAAGACAGGGCGAGTCATGGGCTAGTGTACATCCTGTTAGCCACGGTCTCCCACGTCACAGCCTGCCATCAGTGGCAGCCTCTTTCAACCAGAAAGACAGTGGGGGTGACGGACAAGATCAGTAGGTGGGCAGTGTGTTATTTCACTCTCTAGTCAGAGTTCTAAAGTGAAACCTAGGAGAGGCACCAAAAAACTACCACACGCATTCTGGAACTAGTGCTCATGATTGCACAATGTTACGAATGTACTAAAAACTACTGAACTATATATATATTTTTTAAAAGATTTTATTTATTTATTTATTTGACAGACAGAGATTACAATAGGCAAGAGAGGCAGGCAAGGAGAGAGAGGAGGAAGCAGGCTCTCCGCGGAGCAGAGAGCCCGATGTGGGGCTCGATCCCAGGACCCTGGGATCATGACCTGAGCCGAAAGCAGAGGCTTTAACCCACTGAGCCACCCAGGCGCCCCTGAACTATATATTTTAAATGGTGAATTTTATGTTGTGTGAATTGTATCTCGCCCAGAAAAAGTTCTCCAAGGAGTCCTAATGCACCACTATGTTTGAGACCCACTAATCTGGGGGATTATTACCAGGGTGACTGGAGATTGGTATACTGATCTTTCTGCCTTGAGTACAGATGTGGCTCCATACAGCACTATTAACTGATTTTGTCTTTTTAAATGCTGATATTTTGCCGGTTGTGAATTTTTTTGGATTACTTTTGATTTTTTATAATGTTATGTTGACATATTATTTAGTGCGATTACTGAGTTTTTTAGCATTCCCTTAGATTTTGCATGCTGATCCCAACCCTAAGGCTGAAGGAAATAGATGTAGGGAGTCCTCAGCATATGGGTGAGTTGAAACCATGGATGTGAGTGAGATTGCAGGCAGAGGGCATGTAGAGCAGAAAAGAGAGAGTATCAGGACCAGAATTTGGTGGGGGACATGTGCATTTAAGAGTTAGTAGAAGGGGATGCCAGGGTGGCTCAGTCAGTTGAGCATCTGCCTTCAGCTCAGGTCATGATCTCGGGGTCCTGGGATCTAGTCCCGCATCAGGCTGCTTGCTCAGCGGGAATCCTGCTTCTCCTTCTCCTTCTGCCTGCTGCTCCCCCTACTTGTACTCCCTTTCTCTCTCTGTGGCAAATAAATAATTAAAATCTTAAAAAAAAAAAAAGACTAGAAGGAGAAGGAAAATCCATAAGGGAGACCTGTAGTCAGCGAGGAAGGAGGAAAAGCAGAAGGCAAGGCTGTGATAAAGCCAAGGCAGACAAGTTTCCAAGAGAGGATGTCAGACACTCTAGAGGATTCAGCTAGGATACTATCCAGGAAAAGGCATTGGTTTGGGGCCAGGGGACTCGGGGTGTGCTGTCTGCCGGACCTGTGGGAGCAGTGGCAGCGAGGTAGGAATGGGGAGGACCCTGGGGAGAGAGAAGGTCCGCAGCCCCTGGCAACCACTCTCACAGGAAGGAGAGAAGATGCTGGAAAAGAGACAGAGTTGAATTGAGATTATAACGTATTTTAGCATGAAAAAGCTCTGAACAGGTTTGTGAAAAGAAAAAGATCTCAGACCTAGGGAAGGAGGAAGCTTTGAAGGAATGAGAAAATCGGGGGGTGGGGGGTACTGTAGCTTCCTCTGAGGAGGGAAGACATGCCCTAGACTGTCTGTGCTTCTGCCCTTAAACAAAACTGCAGAACAAGCTGGGGCCTTGGAAGATGCCACAGGCATCCCCACTCTGCTCCACCAACTCTCCTGCTTCTAATACTCTCCCTGTTTGGCTGTTCTGGTGTTGTGACCTCCCCTGGGGCCCCATTTTGGCTCCAGGCCTCAGCTCTCACCACCTGCCCAGCAGCAAGGATTAGTGACCTAGAGGAGGAGTTGCTCTCTGGGCTTTTATTTTTGTTTCTCTCAGGAACTGTACCCCACTACACCTTAGAATCTGCTTGCCGGGTTCCTGTGTGGGTAGCACCCCAACATCACAGCCCCAGGCCTTTCCTCAGTCAAGCCTGCCGGTCATCCAGCTCCTGCCTGGTGTGAATGTGTGTGTGGTGGGGGGAGACTCTACTCCTAAGGGCCCCACTTCTCACTAAAGCAGAAGGCCCAGTGTTCATCTTTGTGCTGGGAGGGACAGCGGCCTTATGGAGAGGGCCTTATGGAGAGCCTCCTGACCAGGGACCCACAGTCCAGCACCCCAAGCATCCAGCTGGACCTGGAAATAGTAATTGTGACTTTTCTCCCACAGCATGAAGAAAGACACTCCAGGGCAGGAATTTCAGGTGGGAAGCATTCATGCACGGGCATTAGCAAGGCCAGGGCCCTGAGTGTGAGGAAATGGAGGGGTGCATGAGAGAGGTCGGTGAAATGGTTCCCATGGAGTCTGAACCAGTGAGACCAGGAAATGAAGCAGGAGGGCTGACAGGCTGGGAAGACCTGCAGGAGGCCAGGGACACATGGTAACTGCAGGGTCAGACAGGGGCTCTGATGGGAAAGGATGGCGTGAACAACAAAGGCAAAAGAAAGAGTCTCACGTTTCTGAGGTAGAGCTGCTGGGGACACAGCAAGGCAGCACCGTGGACCCAGGAGCGGGTTGTTGAGGGGAGCTGTGGTTAAAGGCCGGAAGCAGGGAAGTACCAGCAAGCTGTGTGGTTGGGCCTGGGGCGGGAGCACAGGGTAGCAGTGCTGGTAGTAGTTAAACGTTCTTCACACCCATAGGACCCACACTGTGAACTTCATCTCCATCTTGACTAGTCCTGAGTGTTCAGGCAAGTCACTGAAGTCCACTGGGCCTTGGCTTCCTCATCTATAAAATGGGAGCAGAATATGCACATTCAGCACACTGTGGTTTTTTTTTGTTTGTTTGTTGTTTGGTTTTTTAAGATTTTATTTATTTGACAGAGATCACAAGTAGGCAGAGAGGCAGGAGAGAGAGAAGAGGAAGCAGGCTCCTTGCTGAGCAGAGAGCTGGATGTGGGGCTCGATTTCAGGACCCTGAGATCATGACCTGAGTCGAAGGCAGAGGCTTAACCCACTGAGCCACCCGGGTGCCCCATCAGCACACTGTTTTAAGGACTAAAATGAGAAGGTGTCTGTAATACTAGCATCTGGCGCATAGTCAGATACAATAACTACTGCTGGTTGTGGGGGCTTCCTTGTTCTGCCCCATCGCATGAGAAACACCAGATAAAATGTTCTGGAAGCTTAGCTAAGAAAATTCTGGTGGAGAGTTTTGGTCACCAGCCCCACATCTATCCTTTTTTTGATTTCCAAAGGTTGTCTGAGTCTTCCCAAATTTCACAAAGCTCTTCCCACGCCACACAGCCTGTATGTTTCAAGAAAGGCTGACTCCAGCCCCAGACCCAGAAATGGGCCTGGTAAATCTGAAAGTAACCCAGTCCCCTGGACCCAGGGGTTATTCAGGAATAGGTGCCCTAATCCAGGCCAATGACACACAAGGGAGGTATCCCAGAAATTTCTGGGAAAGAAGTTTTCTGGATGTTAAAAGGGAGAGCTATTTTCTCTTTGTCCAGATGTTGCACTATGTGGATGTAAAGACCATACTTTCATAAACTGTTTTCAGTTTCTTTCTTTTTTTTTTTTTTTTTAAGATTTTATTTATTTACTTGAGAGAGAGAGCATGAGCCGGGAAAGGAGCAGAGGGAGAGGGACAAGCAGACTCTGCATTGAGCAGGGAACCCCATTGGGGGTTCGATTCCAGGACCCTCAGTTTCTACTTTTTAAAGACTGAATCCAGGGGTGCATGGATGGTTCAGTGGGTTAAGCATCTTCCTTCAGCTCAGATCATGATCCCAGGGTCTGGGATGGAGCCCGCATCGGGCTCCCTGCTCTGTGGGGAGTCTGCTTCTCCCTCTTCCTCTGCCTCCCCCACTGCTTGTGCTCTCTTTTGCTCTTGCAAATAAATAAATTAAAAGAGCCATACACTAAAGAATGTGATTTATTTCATCCTCCTTCCTGCTTCCATTAAGACTTAGTAAAACCACCCAGGAGGAAGCAAGCGAGGGAAGATAGCACTTTCTGTTCAATGAGACTGTGAACTCCTGACAGGTAGGACTTGGTGTTTAGGTTTGGTTTCACATAACACTTCACACACTCTGCCCTTGGTAAACTGTCAAGGAGAACAAAGGACAAAACATCAAAAGCTCCTAAAATCCCATCTACTCTGTGACCTCCACAAAGGGCTCCACACCCAGTTGTTGCTTAGCTGTTGCTGAAAGCGATCTCTTGAGGTCGATGTCCCTCTCTCCCTGCTCTGTGCTGGGACAAGGACAGGGTTTCAGGTTGCACATCTGACCAACTCAGGCCAAGGTAAGATATCGTTAACACGGGAAGCTCTGCCAAGACTCGTTTTTAAAGCAACGGGTTTCTGTCCCACAAACTGCATATTATTTAAAAGGTCATCCATTCATGTCCAGAGGCCACTTGGCTTTCTCTAAACCACTTTGCTGATGACCTAACATAGGAAAGAATCTCATGCCTGGGATCAGTTTCTTTTTTCTTTCTTTTTTTTTTTTTAAGATTTTATTTATTTATTTGTCAGAGAGAGAGAGAGCGAGCACAGGCAGACAGAGTGGCAGGCAGAGGCAGAGGGAGAAGCAGGCTCCCTGCCGAGCAAGGAGCCCGATGTGGGACTTGATCCCAGGACTCCGGGATCATGACCCGAGCCGAAGGCAGCCACTTAACCAACTGAGCCCACTCATACCCTCTATGGGCGTCAATCCCAATTAATTTATGGGTGGAACAGCTAAGTGAGGAGGATCTGGCTAAAAAGAATTACAGAGTATTGGCTCAAGTGCTTCACATGACTTCATTCAACCCCACAACAGCCCAGAGGTTAAGTGCCGTTATTATTCCCATAGCACTGAGAAGGACAGTGGGCCCAGAAAAGTTAATACACTTGCTAAGAAGACAGGTCTCAAGCGGACAGGGGACCAGCTTTGACACCAGGAAGCCTAACCTGGGGCTTCTCCCCTGGACAAAATGTAGTGTTCTGGGCACTGACTGCCACAGGACAGGTTCTTGTTTGAGTTCAGCACATCTGTCCCCCCACAGGCCTTGTAATAACTGTTCTCTTACCCTTTCTCCTCTACTGGAACTGTGGCCAAGTCTGCACTCACGCAGCTTGCTCTGGCTCGTGCAGCGAAATCCCATCATTTACCTGTGAGATGCCCCCGGATCCTCTCTAATTCACTCCAAATACAATTTGGAGCCCACGGAATCAAAAACACAGAGGGAAAGGTGGGCCCAGTGGCCTTTGGGTAGGACTCAATTAAAATGTGGTCATTCCAACAATTTACAAAAGGTGTCCATTATTTTAAGAAGAGTATTATCAACATAAAAACATGATATTCAGGGGTGCCTGGGTGGCTCTGTTAGCCTTTGGCTCAGGTCATGATCCCAGGGTCCTGGGATCGAACCCCACATTGGACTCTGCTCAGTGGGGAGCCTGCTTCTCCCTCTTCCTCTGCTGCTCCCCCTGCTTGTGCTCTCTCTCTCTTTCTCTCTCTTGCTCTCTCTGTGTCAGATAAATACATAAAAAATTTTTTTAAAGAGGTTTGTTTGTTTTTTTTTAATTTGACAGAGAGCACAAGTAGGCAGAACAGCAGGCAGAGTGCAGAATGGTGTAATAAAGAAGTCAAGTATCACTTAGATTTGTTGTTCTTACATTACTTGTAGCTTTTATAAGAAGCCTAACTATAACTGATCTCCATTAAAATTCCTTCCCTAAATATGAAAATTCTAACTGATCCTCAGTCCTTCCAAGGAAGCTAAGATCCATAAAATTTATACGTACTCTGCAGGAAATAAAACACTGACATTTTTCTGCAGTTGCAATTACCTTGCTAAGACAGACTTTTGTTCAAAGAGACAAATTATTAGAATTGACAGCAAAAGGGTCCTCTGAATGCTCATGACTTTGCTAATTGGTATTATTTATTCCTCACTGGCTTTGCTCTTTAGCTGGGGGTATAAACACAAGTATCTGTTCTGCTCTGTAAATTATAAACTTATCGGGATGGGAGCAAAGATTTTTGAGTGCACTTTCTGGAAGCTTGTGGATTCCTAATGCCTTGTTCTGGGAAATAATCAGGGCTGCGTCTTCTAACGTGTGGGAGTCATACATTGCTTGTGTATTTCTTTTTTAACCTTAACCATCAGTTAATAAATCAGTAATTCCTAATTATCCAAGGGACCTAGTGAAGTTTGCAAAACTTTTGTACAAACATGTGGCAATAGTTTCCAAGGTTTTGTTTTCTTTTGTTTTGCTTTTTTAGCAAAAATAGATTTAAACGCAGCTCTAGCATTTATAAAAACAAAAAGGCAAAGGAAATAAATGTGAAACTGGTTCTGATTCAAGAAGTGATCTGAGCATTGAGATGTGTCACCCTTCTTTCCCAAGATCCTACTGAAGTGATAAAGAACATAAAAGAGTCTAAATCCATAGTCACAAAGACAATGAGAGATGGGCTGGGCATCAGCCGTTTAGAGGTTTTGATTAGGGACGCCTGAGTGGCTCAGTTGGTTAAGCGGCTGCCTTCGGCTCAGGTCATGATCCTGGCATCCTGGGATTGAGTCCCACATTGGGCTTCTTGCTTGGCGGGGAGCCTGCTTCTCCCTCTGCCTCTGCCTGCCACTCTGTCTGCCTGTGCTGGCTCGCTCTCTCTCCCTCTCTCTCTGACAAATAAATAAATTAAAAAAAAAAAAAAATTTTTTTAAAGAGGTTGTGATTAATTTCTGGGAGATGGAAAGAGGACATGAGTGTGTAGACAGAGGGAGCAAAGTACAGGGTGTGTGCAGGGGGGGTCCCCAGAGCAGTGGGCCTTTTCTGCCTGACAGATGCCCAGAGTGGATTTGGACTGAAGTCTGCACAGAAGAAGGGGGAAACTGGGAAAGAGGCTAAAGTCAGAATGCTGAAAAGCAAGATTTGCTGGGCATCTGGCTGGCTCAGTCAGTGGACCATGAGACTCTCCATCTCCAGGTTATGAATTCAAGCCTCACACTGGGTGTAGAGATTACTTTTTTAAAAAGGTGGGGGGCACCTGGGTGGCTCAGTTTTTTCGGCGGGTGTCTTTGGCTCAGGTCATGATTCCAGAGTCCTGGGATCAAGCCCCACATCGGGCTCCCTGCTCAGCAGAGAGCCTGCTTCTCTCTCTCTCCCTCTGCCTGCCACTCTGCTTGCTTGTGTTCTCTCCCTCTCTCTGTGTGTCAAATAAATAAATAAGATCTTAAAAAAAATTTTTTTTAAACATAAAATTTACTTGCTATGTACCATTTCAAATGAAATTTGAAATGGTACATAGCATGGTACATTCAAATGAAATGGTACACATTGCTTGAGCATGTGCTGTAGTAAAAAAGGAAGAGGACCAAGGAAGAGAAAAAATATATGAAATATAAGCAACAGAGGAACCAAGCCAGGCTGTAAACAATTAGTGTTTGGACCTCGGGAAGAACCCCACTAAGAACAACAGACTGGGGATGCCAGGCAGCACAGTGGGTTGAGTGGCCAGCTCTTGGTTTCCACTCTGGTAGAGATCTTGGGGCCTTGCATCAGGCTCCAAGCTTGGCAGAGAGAGAATCTGCCTGAGAGTCTCTCTCCCTCTTCCTCTGCCCCTCTGCTCACTCGCTCTCTCTCAAATAAATAAATAAATCTTTAAAAAAAAAAAAAAAGTGCAGCCTGGATTCTGGGCAATATATAAACTAAGTAAGAAACTGGGGGGAGAGGGTGAGGAGAGGAAACTGGTTAAAAAGGCATGTTTCTTCCTCATTAAGAAAGGAAGTTAGAAGTCCAAGGGGAAAAAAAAAATCTATGCAAGAAATTGATAATCCTAATATGAAGCAAACTAAATTATAGCATAATTTTGAACAGCTGATAGAATATGAGACAGAGTCTACGGCCGTACCACCCTGAACGCGCCCGATCTCATCTGATCTCGGAAGCTAAGCAGGGTCGGGCCTGGTTAGTACTTGGATGGGAGAATATGAGACAGAGGGGCGCCTGGGTGGCTCAGTGGGTTGAGCCTCTGCCTTCGGCTCAGGTCACGATCTCAGGGTCCTGGGATCGAGCCCCGTATCAGGCTCTCTGCTCGGCGGGGAGCCTGCTTCCCCTTCTCTCTGCCTACCTCTCTGCCTACTTGTGATCTCTGTCTGTCAAATAAATAAATAAAATCTTAAAAAAAAAAGAATATGAGACAGAAGAATCTTGATACCTTAATGCTAGACATATTCACTCATAGCAGCATATGGGATTAGGACATTACATCTATGAAGAGGGAAGCATAATCATGGCTCAAAGCAAAGGAACTTGGCTTTTATGTGAATAATATTTACATAGATGTAATAATATAATCAGTCTGTTATATAATATATATATATTATATATATATATAATATAATAATATAATCAACAGTCTGTTGATTCTCAACTTTTAGATCCTACCCAAAAAGGACAGCTTGATGATTATAGAACAGAATGAAAATGTCAGCTTTGATCGTATGAAAGTAAAGGCAGACATGGCAGAGACTGGAAGGTGGAAGGAGGGAGAGGAACTGGGAAGAGTGGGGATCTTAATATTCTCATTCTATTTGTGAGGAGTTGGGTGTTTGTAAAATGGTTGGAATTAGAAATAAGAGATAACATACAAAAAAAAAAAGAGTTAACATACATTATTTAGAGGCACGTGGGTGGCTCAGTTAAGTGTCTGCCTTTGACTCAGGTCATGATCTCAGGGTCCTAGGATTGAGCACCACATCAGGCTCCCTGCTCAGCAGGGAGTCTGCTTCTGTCTCTTCTCACCACTCATGCTCTCTTTCTCTCACTCTCTCTCTGTCACAAATAAATAAGTAAAATCTTTTTTTTAAGTTTATTAGAGTTATGAATATGATCAATTAAAATAATTTGAAGCAATAATTTGGCTGTGGACAAAATTGGGAGCAGAGGGAAAGGAAAGGCAAGATTTAGTGTAAGTGAACAAAATTCTAATTTCTCATTGTTAGAAGTTAGTAGATACTTTTTGAAGTTAAGAATAAAAAAATAGAGAGGGGGTGCCTGGGTGGTTCAGTTGCTTAAACATCTGACTCTTGATCTCAGTTCAGGTCTTGATCTCAGGGTTGTGACTTCAGTTTCCATGTTGGGCTCTGTGCTGTGTATAGAGCCCGCTTAAAAAAAAAATTAAAAAGGCAGCTTATAGTGGTAACATCTAGAAGAATTAAGACCAGATATTATTAAAAATGACTGTTTCTGAGGGCATCTGAGTAGCTCAGTCCATTAAGCATCTGCCTTCAGTTCAGGTCATGATCTCGGGGTCCCGGAATTGAGCCCCACATGGGGCTCCCTGCACAGCAGGGCGCCTGCTTCTCCTTGCCACTCTGCCTACTTGTCCTCTCTTTGTCATCTGCCTTTGGCTCAGGTCATCATCCCAGGGTCCTGAGATCAAGTCCAGCATCGGGCTCCCTGCCCAGCAGGAAGCCTGCTTTTCCCTCTCCTACTCCCTCTGCTTGTGATCCCTCTCTTGCTGTGTGTATCTCTCTCTTTGTCAAATAAATAAATAAAATCTTAAAAAAAAAAAAGTTCTTCTGAAAAGTAGGTGAAAAGAAAGGAAGAGGGAAAACAATTTATGTTTTTGAAAAAGACCCTTTTAGGGACACCTGGGTGGCTCAGTTGGTTAATCAGCTGCCTTCAGCTCAGGTCATGATACCAGCGTCCTGGGATCGAGTCCCACATCGGGCTCCTTGCTCACCGGGGAGCCTGCTTCTCCCTCTGCCTCTGCCTGCCACTCTGTCTGCCTGTGCGCGCGCTCTCTCTCTCTCTGATAAATAAATAAATCTTTAAAAAAAAAAAAAAAGACCCTTTTAACTATTTGTGTTTTTTTTTCTTTAAGTGTTCCATGGATACTTTAATGTAATGATATGTAATGGTTGAATTATGGAAACAACTAGAAATCTGACTTGCATATCTATCTTTTAAATTACCAGCATCAGGGACGCCTGGGTGGCTCAGTTGGTTGGACGACTACCTTCGGCTCAGGTCATGATCCCGGAGACCCGGGATCGAGTCCCGCATCGGGCTCCCAGCTCCATGGGGAGTCTGCTTCTCCCTCTGACCTTCTCCTCGCTCATGCTCTCTCACTGCCTCTCTCTCAAATAAATAAATAAAATCTTTAAAAAAAATAAAAAAAATAAAAAAATAAAAAAATAAATTACCAGCATCATTGCCTTTAAGTAGTTATATCAATGAATTATGGTTTTTTGCTTATTTGGTTTCACAGCAGAATTTTGAAAATCACCCAGAAAAAGTGATGTGTGGCTCAAGTTGACTTTTTAATGGGATAAAATTAAAATTTGCTTTGAAGTCCTTATAACTTCCCATAAGGGAACTGGTGACATTATGGTTTCCTGAATACACCCTAAAATCACAGGTGCACACGTGACATGGTGGGACTTACCCAGACACCTGCGCACCCACTTTTGGCTAGGCTGGCACCAGGGCTAGCAAATAGCAGAATGGGCTTGTGGGGCCCCCTACTGTCCTGCTGGCAAACTGCATCTTCCTGGGCAGCACTCCAGGGTGAATTTGTTTTTTGGTTTTTGTTTTTTTTTTTTAAATAGCAATAATAGGAGCTCCTGGGTGGCTCAGTCGGTTAAGCATCTGCGTTCAGCTCAGATCATGATCCCAGGGTCCTGGGATTGAGCCCCATGTCAGATTCTCTGCTCAGCTTCTCCCTCTCCTCCCCACTAATGTTCTCTCTCGCCATCTCTCTCTCTCATTATAAATAAAATCTTAAAAATATATGTATGTATATATGTATGTATGTACTTAAATAAAATAGCAATAATATGCAGCTCCAGAAAGGCTCAGTTGATTAGGCAGCTGGGTCTTGGTCTGGGGGCCAGGGTTCAGCTCGCTTTGGGCTCCATGCTAGTTTTGGACCCTACTTATAAATAGATAAATAGATAGATAAGTAAGTAGCATCTGGGACTCAGTTGGTTGAGCAGCCGAGTCTTGGTTGTGGCTCGGGTCATGATCTCCCACTGGTAGACTCAAGCCCCAAGTCGGGCTTTGCACTCAGTGTGGAGTCTGCTTCAGATTCTCTCTCTCTCTCTGAAATAAATAAATAAATAAATAAATAAAATCTTTAAATAAAAAAATAGTAATAATACCTCTCTGAACCTAAGAGGAGACAATATGAAGATAGTGGTAGGAGAACTGGGACTCCATGTGCATTTATTTATGTGTTTTAATAAATACTTCCAAAATTATTTACATAACAATTTGAGATTTTAATGTGGACTGTGTATTAAATGATACTATGGTATTATTGTTACTGTTCTAATAATGACACTGTGGTTGTATAGAGTGTCCTTATTTTAGGAGATTCATGCTGAAGTGTTTAGGGTGGAATGTAACATCTGCAGTAATGTTTGCCTCAAGCCCAACTCTCAGAGGGTTTCCTTTCTCACTCAGAGTTGAAGCCAAAGCTATATGAGGTCCTTTTCCCAGGAAGTCCATTCTCATCTTGCATAACTGGTTTGTCATTGGGAAGAAACTGCCAAACCCAGGACCGCATTTCCCAGATTCTTTGCAGCTAAATGGCACACGATGACTTCTTGCCAATGAACTGTATGGGCCACGTCCATGACAAAGCCTCTAAGAAGTTGGTGTACCCTTGGGGCACCTGGCTGGCCCAGTCCGTAGAGCATGCGACTTTTGATTTTGCCATCTGTCAGATTGTCAGTTCAAGCCCCATGCTGGGTGTAGAGTTTATTTAAAAACAAACAAACAAACAAACAACAACAACAAAAAAAACAGGGGTGCCTGGGTGGCTCAGTGGAATAAGTATCTGCCTTCAGCTCAGGTCATGATCTCTGGGTCCTGGGGTCAAGCCCACTTTGGGCTCCCTGCTCTGCGGGGAGCCTACTTCTCCCTGTTCCTGGGTGGTTCAGCCGGTTAAGCATCTGCTTTTGGCTCAGGTCATGATCTCAGGGTCTTGGGATGAGCCTGCATCAGCCCTTGCTGAGCAGAGAGCCTGCTTCCCCCCCCCACTACCTTCCCCCCCACCCCGACCACCTCTCTCTACCTACCTATGATCTCTGCCTGTCAAACAAATAAATAAAATCTTAAAAAGCATCCACCTTCAGCTTGGGTCCAGAGATTGAGCCTCACAGCACCAGGCTCCCTGCCCAGTGGGGAGTCTGCTTCTCCTTCTGCCCTCCCCCACACACGTTCATTCTCTCTCTCTCTCTCTCTCTCTCAAGTAAAATTTTTTTAAAATCTTTTTTAAAAAGTATTAATTCTTTAACTGTTTGTCAGTTGAAAACTCCTGGTTCCCAAAGGATAGCAGCACACGGATTCCCCCTGCACTGTCCAAGCCTTATTAGAATCATCAATTGTATATCGGTGGGTAAAACAGGAAACAAAAAACCAAAATGACAGAGGTAAAAAAGACAGTAGTAACATTTTAGCCAGACAGAAACTCCCAAATGCAAGAAATGAAAAAAGTAAAGCAGCAAGCATCATAGAGCAAAACACTATGGAAACAAAGTCCTACCACGGTGTGGCCCCTAGTGAAACAAAACCAGAATAAAACAAAAACACTGAAAAAGCAGAAGATGTGATTCTAAATCATCTCCCTGACTCTAGGTGTGATCTCAAGCACTTCAGCCACCTGGGACTCAGTTTGCCAACCTGTAAAATGAGGCATTGGACTAGATGTGCTCTCAGGTCCTTTCCGCTCAAACCTTCCCTCCTTATATGGAGGATCTTCGTAAGGCCTGAAGGAAAGTTGAGAACACCCAAGAGGACTTGATAAGATTTCTAACTGGACTGGGTAACAAGCCTCTCTCTTGGTCTCTTGGCCAAATAACAGGGAATCCATCATAGAGCCTCTCAATGAGTCAATTTGGATGCACTGCAGGCGCTTTGAAAAGCTAGTGATTTAGGCCAAACTGGCAAAACTGGCTTGGAGTTGCCTTGGAGATGCAAATAGGGATGGCAGGCGCAGGAACTGTAAATCATTCTCTGCTCCAACTCTCCTTTGTCCCTCCCTCCCATCACGCTTTCCAGCCCTGGGAGCCACTTTCAGGGTGAGCAGAGGAATCTGTGGAATGTTCATTGGTTTGTATTATTGGCCACAAGCAGTCTATGTTTTTTTTTTAACTTGAGTATCTAACATCCCCTCTTAAAACCATGACACAGTAGTAAAAGCTATGCTTCACACTCTTTGCAATAGCCCCAAACTGGACTCTCAGGTGCCCATTAGAAATAGGATGGATAACATGACTGGCAGGATAGCCACATAACGAAGCAGTACAGGGCAGTGACAGGGAGGAAAGGACAACTGCCAGTAGCCACGCAGAAGAAGGCAGAGAACATGATTCCACTTACATCAAAATCAAAAGTAAAAAAAGACAGAAGGAATCTATCTTTCTAGAAGTTAGAAGAGCTGTTACCCTGATGGGGACTGACAGCTGGAAGGAAGCATGAGGGGACCTTCTAGTGTCCTATTCACATTCTACTTCTTGATTATGGTTCTGGTTACATGGGTATATTCACTTTGTAAAACTTCATGAAGTTGAATGTTTATGTCCGTTATTTGTAAGGATGTAATTTTACATACATTTTAAAAAGGAATATGCATATATATTGTTTAAAACTGGGACTCTCTGTGGGAGGAAAAAAAAAGATCATTATATGACCTAGAACATAAAAGCTTTCCAAAGTTCAGAAACACACACCCACATACACACACACACACACACACACACACACACACACCATGGGAGCAGGAAAAGAGAAATCTTGGTAGTGTATAGAAAAAAAGTCTCTCGTTTGTGGTGTAGGATGTGGGGGACAAACAAGCCCTTCGACCCTCAGGAGGTGGGAAGGAAGCAGGCTTGAAGAGGAAAAGGAATTAGTCAGCAGTAAAGTATGACTCACTCAAGAATAGGAACAATCCCGCACTGTCTTTTGTCAGTTGGACTCTGAACAGAAGTTGGTGAAATTATTCTGAGATGCCCACGAGGGAGGGGGTGTGCCTTGGGCGCTGTGTGCTCAGAGTGGTTTCTGCCCTGTGGTAAATCAACACTTCTATCCCACATCAACTCCCCCCTTCCCATTTGAAAATTGTTCATATACCATCAGGTATATGATGTCATTGGATGTGGGGTCTGGGAATGAATAGTCAAGAAAGAATTCTTGAGACATTTTGGGTGCAAAAAAGGTCGTTTCCTAAAAGCACGGGGACAGGACTCATAGGCAGAAAGCTGCAATGGGATGGTAAGGAGCAATTCATTATATACTTTTCCATTGGTGGGGAGGCAGAGATAAAGGAAGTTTCCAAAAGGATTCCTTTTTTTTCTTTTTAAGATTTTATTTATTTATTTGACAGAGAAAGATACAGCGAGAGAAGGAACACAAGCAAGGGGAATGGGAGAGGGAGAAGCAGGCTTCCCGCTGAGCCAGGAGCCACCCGAGGATCCTGGGATCAAGATCTGAACCAAAGGCAGGTGCTTAAAGACTAAGGCACCCAGGCCCCCCTCCAAAAGGATTTTCATATGTTAAAGAACACTTACAGGATCCTGGAGTCCTGGCTATTGTCAAGCTAAGGTTGTTTTTCCCTCTAGCAAGGCTTTAGCATTAAGACAGTTGAGGGTTGGGGCGCCTGGGTGGCATCAGGCTCTCTGCTCAGCGGGAGCCTGCTTCCTCCTCTCTCTCTCTGCCTGCCTCTATGCCTACTTGTGATCTCTCTCTCTGCCAAATAAATAAATAAATAATCTTAAAAAACAAACAAACAGTTGAGAGTTGCTGGAGGAATGTCCTACTCTGCCAGTTTCAAGTATTTGTCAATGGGCCCTAAGTTTAAGGAAATTTAATTTTATCTACATTTCCTTTGCCTTTGTTCTCCACATCAGTATATACAACATACCATTCTCTGTGATTATTGTGATTCTAACATCCTTCCAGATTGCCAGATCTGGTCAGAATCTGAACAGCAGTCCTTTGGCTATCACATACATAAGCCTTTAGAGAACTTAAAAATACAGACTTCCTTGAGCAACAACTCTTGATTCAGTACGTCACAGGTAAAGCCCACGAGTCTCCATTTTAACAAACTTGCCCACCTCCCCCATCTGCTATAAAATTCTGGATTTTATCCTGCACATTGTTGTGATGGTTAGTTTTATGTGTCACCTTCACTGGCCCCCAGGGTGCCAGATAGTTGGTCATTATCCTGGGTGTGTCTGTGAAGGCGTCTATAGAAGTATGGCGTTTGAGTTGGTAGCCTGGGTAAAGCCAGTTGGACTCCCCAGTGTAGATGCCCTCATCCAATCCACTGAAGGCCTGAATACAACAAAAAGGCAGGGTAAGACAATTCACTCTCTGTATTCTAGCCGGGACATCAGTCTTCCTTTGCGTTGGACTCGGACTTAGACTAGAACGTAAGTCACCGGCTTCCCTGGCTCTCAGGTCTTCAGACTCAGACTGGAACAACACCCTCAGCTCTCCCGGATCCCCATTGCTGACCTCAGGTCTTGGGACTTCTCAGCCTCCGTCATTGTTGAGTCTATTCCTTATTATCTTCCCTATTGGTTCTATTTCTCTGGAGAACCCAGACTAATACAATTCTGAACTGTAAATTAGGGGTCTGTTATGTTCCCCTGAAGATTCCTGATGTTTGGTTTAGCAGGCAGTTAACGTGGCTGAACTCAGACTCCAGATGCTGTCTTCTTCATGGTGGGCAGCCCCTGAAATCCCTGTTCAGTTTTTTAAATTTGTGATTAATATACATTATCTATTACTCCTAACAGCTCCTATGAAGTAAATATATTATTATCCCCATTTTTTAAGGATTTTATTTATGGGGCCCCTGGGTGGCTCAAGTCATGATCCCGGGGTCATGGGATCAAGTCCCACATCTGGCTCCTTGCTCAGCAGGGAGCCTGCTTCTCTCTCTCTGGCTCTGCCTGCCACTTTGCCTACTTGTGCGCTCTCTCTCTCTCTTTCTGACAAATATATAAATAAAATCTAAAACAAGTTATTTTAAAAAAAGATTTATTTATTTGACAGAGAGAACATGTGCACAAGCAGGGGGAGCGATAGGCAGAGGGAGAGGGAGAAGTAGACTCTCCAGCTGAGCAGGGAGCCGGACGTGGGGTTCAATTCCAGGGACTCTGGGATCATGACCTGAACCCAAGGCAGACACTTAACCGACTGAGCCACCCAGGGGCCCCATTATTATCCTTATTTTACAGACAAGAACAGGAGAGATCAGAGAATCTTAAGGGGTAGCATAGGAATTTAAGTCCAATGCCAGTTGCCAAAGCTTTCAGATTTTGGTGAGCAGAGAGTGCTCTGTTTAGCTTTGTTGTCAATTATTGTCTTTTGAATAGACCAAAGATGAAAGACCTCCAGGTGTTGGGCCAGAAGACTGCCACAGGGCAAAGGAATTGCTATCAGAGAGCCCTGGGTGATGGCTGGACCACCTGAGGGACTTCAATGGCAAGCCCCACAAGGAAGGGCTTCCACCCAGGAATGTGGTAACAGTAACACAAACAACACAAACTGTGAACCTATAAATTAGGAAGTGCCTCAGTCTTGGGATAGTGTACCTGGCAGGTGACCTTGCTCAAGATCAAGCAGCCACTAATTGCCATCCTCCTGATAATAACCTTGGCAGAAAACAAGGCATCCTCCTCTCCGGAGCTGGTGAACCTACGTCAGGAAGCCAGCCCAAGCCTTCAGCTCCTCACTGCCCATCCGGCTATTTCCCACAGAGCTTGGGGCACACGGTGCCGCTCTGATCACTTTCATTCCTTCCTTTTACAACTTTTATTACAGAAAGAATAACATATTAGTTTTATTCATGGCACAAAGGATAGAGCAAGCAAACAAAACTTGGAAGCCCCTCTTTCTTCCTCACCAACCCCCCAGCCCTTCCTTCCTTGGAAGTACCTCCAGCCAGCACCTTCCCCTGCTCGCTTCCCTTCCAGTCTGTAGAGCCACACAGACATGCACCTGTAGCTTCGGTTTCTCAGGAGCCATTTAATCATAGTCTCTGCCTGCTTCTGGAATCTGCCCTTTTTATTCAGTTGGGCATACTTCTCACTTGTGTGTATCCGCAGGATTATAAATGTGTGGGGTCCTCTAACGTAGTTCTCTGTATCTGTATATATGCCAAAGCATCTATTTTTATTTTTAATTATTTTCTTTAATAATTTGTATTCTTTTTAGACGTAATTATTTATAGACAAACATTTTCCTTTATATTTGATGGACATCTTAAGTAGGTAAGTTATATTATTAATGTATATATATGTAATATATATGTAATGTTATGTATATGTAATATATATGTAATGTGATTAACTTAAATAGGTAAGTTATATTATTTATGAAATTAATTTCAGGGTAGGAGGAGAGCATTAAATATATTTTTTAAAGGGTATATAGTCTGGGCTGAGAATCATATCAGTTTCCTTTGTTTCAGATTCTGTGCAGTGATTCCTTTTTTTTTTTAAGATTTTATTTATTTATTTGACAGAGATCACAAGTAGGCAGAGAGAGAGGGGGAAGCAGGCTTCCTGCTGATGTGGGGCTTGATCCCAGAACCCTAAGATTGTGACCTGGGGCGAAAGCAGAGGCTTAACCCACTGAGCCACCCAGGCACCCCTGTGCGTGATTCCTGATGTGAAACCACTTTTTTTTTTTTTTTCCCCAAATCACACAGACATTCAGGTGTCTCCCAGTAGTCCCTCCATGGCCATCACGGACCCCTTCCTGCATTGCCGGCAGCCCTGCCGTGAGGACCTCCTCTGGAGTTAAGGCTGCTTTATAAAAGAAAGCCTCGGAGCTGGTTTTAAGTCAGGAAGGACTCTTGGTTACAAGCAATAGCGACCTGCTTGGGCTAACTTCAGCAGAGAAGGGAGGTACTGGCAGGTTGTTTGTTCAGTAGCTCACAGAACAAGCAGGAATGTTGGAGAAGAGAGCATGAACCTGGGGGACAAAGCAGGGAGCGAACTCAACTCAGGTCCTGCCACAGCGCCAGGCCAGGTGGGCGGCTGACTGCTGCTCCTGGCCTTTGACACTGCTGTCCTGAAAGTAAGCTTCCATTCTCCAGGCCTCTGGTGTGTCACACCCTCACAAGTCAAAACCGCTGGCTGAGAACATCTTATTGGGCGAGACTGTATCATAGATCGGTGCCCTGGCTGTCAAGGGAGAGGGGAGAGGACTCTGTGCCAGCTTTGGCAGGGGGTGGGGGGGGGGGGGGGGGGGGAGTACTTCCCCGCTTCCCATATTTCCTCAGGAAGCAGGAACTGGAGGGGCGTCTGGGTTGGGGGGAGCTCAGTCAGTTAAGCCTCTGCCTTCAGCTCAGGTCATGATCCCAGGGTCCTGGGATGGAGCCCCACATAGGGTTCCCTCCTGAGCAGGGAGCCTGCTTCTCCCTCTTCCTCTGCTGCTTGCCCTGCTTGTGCTCGCTCACTCTCTCTGTCAAATAAAATGAATAAAATCTTTAAAAAAGAAGAAGAAGAAGAAGAAAAAAAAGGAAGCAGGAACTGGCACCGAGAGGGCCAGCATACAACCAGGAGGAATTAACAAGCAAGGAAAGACTTCTTAACCATCTTCTGCTTCCTTTAGATTTGCTTTTTCTTCCTTTATCTTCCCCCACCAGCCTTTTCATGTAGATACAAAAGCGGGGAATTGAAAATGCAGTCAGCTGTCTAATAACCACCAAAAGATATCAGATCCTAATCCCTGAAACCTGTAAATGTGACCTTATAAGGAAAAGGAGTCTTTGCAGAGAGGGGTAAGCAAAGGATCTTGCTGTGCAGAAATTTTCCTGGATTACCCAGGTGAGCCCCGAATGCCTCACTAGTGTCCTTATGAAGAGAGACAAAGAGAGAGTAGGTTCCCACAGAAGAGAAGGAGGTAATGTGACCGCAGAGACAGAGAGTGTGGGGAGGAGGGCCCCACCAGAAGCTAGAAGAGGCAAGGAGTGGACTCTTCCAGAGCCTCCTAAGGGGGCATGGCCCTGCTGACATACTGATTTCCAGCAGGTGCTACTGATTTCAGATTTCTGCCCCTCAGAGCTGTGAGAGATTATATTTGTGTTGTTTTTTAAAACTCCAAGTTGGTGGTGATTTGTTACAGGAAACTCATACAGAATATCAAGATAACATGAAAGTATTCATATCTTTATTTTTTTTAAGACTTATTTATTTTAGAGTGAGAGAGAGAGTGTGTGTGTGTGTGTGTGTGTGTGTGCATGCATGGGGGGGGCACGGGGAGGGGCAGAGGGAGAGGGAGAAAGAATCTCAAGCAGGCTCATGCTGAGTTTGGAGCCCCATGTGGGTCTCATTCCCATGACCCTGAGATCATGACCCGAGCCAAAATCAAGAGTCAGATGTTTAACCGATTGAACCACCCAGGTGTCCCAAAAGTATTCATATCTTTAAATCAAATATACATACCTTTTTTTTTTTAAGGTTTTGTTTATTTATTTGACTGAGAGGAAACACAAGCAGGAGGAGTGGGAGAGGGAGAAGCAGGCTTCCCACTGAGCAGGGAGCCCCATGCAGGGCTCAACCCCAGGACCCTGGGATCATGACCGGAGCTGAAGGCAGACGCATAATGACTGAGCCATCCAGGTGCCCCCAAATATTCATATCTTTAAAGCAAAATGGAAGGAGTACATGGCTGGCCCAGTTGGGGCGGGGGACATGAAACTCTTGATCTTGGGGTGTGAGTTTGAGCCCCATGGTGGGTATAGAGATTACTTTTTAAAAACTTTAATGATGGGGCACCTGGGTGGCTTAGTGGGTTAAGCCTCTGCCTTTGGCTCAGATCATGATCCCAGGGTCCTGGGATCGAGCCCTGCATTGGGCTCTCTGCTTAGCAGGGAGCCTGTTTCCCCCCTCCTCTGCCTGCCTCTCTGCCTACTTGTGATTTCTGTCTGTCAAATAAATAAAATCTTAAAAAAAAAAACTTTTTAATGAAAAAAATGTTTTAAAATAATAAAATGGGGGAGAAGAGAGGGAGGGCGAGAGAGAGAGAGAAAGAAAAAGAAACCAAGCCAAGTAGCTGGTGAGCTGATGAAAGCATTATTAGTCATCTGTCACACAGAGGAGTGAAAGGCAGACAAATTAATTGTGAAAACCATTCCTCTTTTGAGAATAAATCTAGGATTAGAATAGGGCAGCCTTCCTGAGGCAAGCAAAAGTAATAGCTCTGTTAATCTATCTAAACCAGATGTGTTCTCTCCTGACAAACACAGCAGGAGGTACTATGGGAAGTTTGGGCTTCCTGACTGCTGGGGTGATTTTTTGAAAAGAGAGAGAGAGAGAGACGCCAGCAAAACAAGCCGGATGACTCAGGGAACAAATCTGTTTTCAGATAATTGCTTCCTAATGTAGCGATGATGTGAGTCTTAGTCATTCCAGTAGCACTTCCACGTAGAGAGCAAATGAGCCAGAAGAGGGAGAACAGGGAGTGCCCCACCCACCACAGTAACGGGTGGGAGAAAGTTCCCAGTGAGGCCCACGTCATTGACTGGTAGCTGCCCTTGTGTCAAAGGATAACGCTGTGAGAAACCCGGGCGCTAGGGTGGATGGAACAGTTCTCGACGCTTGCTTCCTGTTGTGTCTCGTCGCTGCTGTGAAGTGAGGCGCTCAGATAAACAGCAGCCGCACAGCTGGGGAGGAAGGCTGCTGGAAGGGTGATGTCACCCGTGGCACATCACAGGCCCTGTGTCCAGTCTCCCGGGGAGGCAGAGGGCTTGGGCCCTAGGAGGCAGCGGCCTCCAGCTCTGTGAGCCTTTCTCTTTAATCAAAGTCGGAAGGCCTGCACTGAGCTTCTCCGAGGGGCTCAGGTGGTGCTGGCTGGCGGGCTAAGGAAGGGTGACAAGGGAAATAAGACTCAGAGGCCCTGTGCCCAATCCAGATGTGTAGGTAAGACGTAAAAATTAAAATATGACGAGAACCCAACACACAGAAGAAAATACTATACTGACATAGCAACAAGGCTCAAAGTTAGTGGCTAGGAATGCAGCTCTTTTCTTAGCGTGTGGTTCCGAGGACTGGAAGAAGATAGCTTTCATCATGGGCTTCTTCTGCAGGACTTGGCTGTTCAATCAGTGAATAAATCACCCATGTGCACAGCTTTGTGCTAAAAGCCCAGGGCCCTTGATCCTCAAGGCGTTGCGCAGGGCAGCAGGGAACATTAGGCAGCCAAGAAGTATCATAAGCAATACAGTAGAAGCAAGTGTGTGCTCCTTGCTGTGCCCACCATAGTTCATAAATCCCTTCATCTAACCAATGGTTATTGAATGCCTGCTTGCTCTCGAGCATCTTCTAGACACTGGGATATAGCAGTGAACAAACAAACCCCAATCCCGGCCTCCTGGAGCTTGCCTCCTGTTGGAGGCTGTGGTACAGTCAGACGTATTTGAGATACAGCTAGACAGCAAGGGGGAGATCAGAGTCATGAGTCTGGAGACTCAGGGAAGAGATCTAGCCCGGAGTTCAGAGAAGGACAACACTGGTGGGCTGGGGGTGCTCCAGGGAGCAGAAGAGGAGTGGGGCCTCGAAGGGTGGTCAGAATTTGGAAGGACTGAGAAGAGCTGGAGAGGATTTTGGAGGGGGGCAGGGAGACAGGAAACAAAGCTATGAGCAGTGATCAAGGAGGGAGTGGTAGGTCAGGCTGGAAAGTCAGGGCAGGTCTGGCTTCATGGCACTGGCTTACGACAGGTGTGAACAGTGAACAGCCAGTCCACCAGACATCTGGAGCCTCTATGGCTAGTCCTCCTGCCTGCAGCCCCCGCTCCTCCCAGTTAACCACGGCTTCTTTCCCACTTCTCCCTGACTCCTCAGTTTCTGCTTTCTGATTCGTTTTCTTCATCCCCATCTGCTTCCTCCATCCCGTCCCTTGATGGGTCCTTTGCTGCCCCTTTTATTTTATTCTCTCACCACTGTGGCCCATAATGAATGAGAAAACTCAATAAAGCAAAAAATTACTCTGACCAGAGGCTGATTGAAAAAGAAGCGGTTCTTAGAAAATTACTCCTCGACAGAGAATTACCTTTGTTAATTCTGTCAAACTGGCGAAGATCTCCCAGGCTCCCTGAACTTGCCTTTGCGAGTGATGTAATCAGGTCCTCAAACACAACCTCAGAAATAGTTGCTCTTTCAAAACACTAAGAATATGTGCTAAGGCAACAGAAATGTGAACCTATTTGTTAACACTGCAGAAAGAGGAACAGGGGAGAAAATGCTTGGGAATTAGCATACTTGTGTTTTTAGAGTTGTCTGAACAGTTTTATAAAGTATGTTCCTTGTGTATACCCTTCAGGCAAGTCTCATCTTGTATCATGATAGTGAAGGACCTAGCAGGAAATGTGTGTTTCCTCATGCTTTATTGATTCTTTTTCCCTAAAAGTAAAGCAACCATATGCGTATGTACTTGGAAAGTTACAGAAATTAATAAGGAAGAAAATAAAAAATGAATTCATCATTCAGAGATGATCATAATAAATCAGTCTTTGCTGCATAAGCAGCCTTACCAAAAAAAAAAAAAAAAAAAAAAAAAAGCTTACAACAACAAACATTTATTTTCTCTTTCCTGGGTTCTCAGAAGCTCTCGGTCCCCAGCTGCGCTTGGCTGGGCTTCAGTTCTGGCTGAGTTGGGTTAGTTCTGCTCTGCATGTTTGCTTATCTTCTTCAGGCCAGCAGCTCCTGGGAGATCTTTTTTTTTTTGCCGTGATCGATCACAAGAATGTGAAAGGGTGAGCAGAAAAATATGATGCCTCTTAAGGTCTTCACTTGAAACGAGCATACTGTCATCACCACCAGCATTCCTTTGGCCAAAGGCAGTCATCTGGCCACACCCAACATCCGTGGGGCCCAGAGCATTGTAAATTTAATGCAGCAGGAAGAATAAAGGACAATAATCCCATCTTACCGCAACCACTGCTATCATATCGCTATTTCCTTCCAGGCTTTTTACTGGTGGTATACATCTTTGCATTTATTGCCTTTTCCCTTGTATTCTGCTTATCCACATCTCACCTTCTTCATTCCTACGTGTCTTCTTCCTCTTTCCCATCTGCCTTCTTCCTCGGATGCTTCCCTTCCCTGTTCTCCACCCCAGCCCTGCCATGTTTTATTCTCCCTCTGGGTCCCCTAATGTAGTTAAAGAAACAAGGAAGTGATTTATTTTTAATTTAGCAGGATAATATAAGAAGTCTGTTGACTGAATGCAATAATATGCTGCAAAAAAAGAGATCTCCCAAATATCTGGGTGTATAATAGGGAGAAACCAGTTTCTTCTGGTGCCACATTTGAAGATTAAGTGGGCATTGGGCTTACTAGTATTAGCAGTATTGGTTGTTGGGTTTTTCTTATTTTGTGTGAGTGAAAAAACAGATTCACACTGTTCTACAAAACCTGAGGGCGTAATGACAACAGTAACCTAAAGATAAATTAGAAGACAATGCGATCTTAGCAAAGCTAAGCCAAGAGATCAGATATCCAGCTGTTTTAGAAACAACAGTGGTAGACACACTGTTCCATTAGATGGAGATATATATATATATATATATATATATATATATATATATATATATATTTGCCAGAATAAACACATATAAAATAAGTAAGTAGGCAGCACTAGCAAAACCCCTGTCATAACTACGGAAAGCAACCTGTGTGGCAAATGGATTCATTATAAATAGGTTCATTCTGAAAAACAAAAGCAGTCACTCTATCTCCAATTCAGGACAGTCTTCTGGATGGCTTTAGATATGGGGGTGGGGCAGGAAAGAAACATGTCAACAGAGGAGATGCACCTATAGCGTCCAGAGCTGGGGAACATACAGCTGTGGGTGCCATAGGCAGATAACGTTAAGGGCTATAAGCATCAATTTCTTCATCTGTGACATGAAGAAGTGGGACGGGATAAGGTCATTGATTTACTGTCATTGAGCACCTTGTTTTACACACTATGGCCATCCTGGGTGTGCTACAGGGAATGAGTAGGAAACAGTCCTGGACCTGATCCACTCATTCATTTATCAGGAACAGTGAGGGGTTCCATCACCCCTGCTTCAACTTTAGAGTGCTGTGGACTGCCTTGGATCTTGTTAAAAGCCCCATCGTGGTGTGGTAGGTCTGGAGTGAGGCCTGAGATTTTGCATGTCTAATGAACTCCAAGTCTGAGCGGCAAGAGCCAGAGAGCTCGGGTCCATGCTCCCAGGTGTTCCCCCCACCCTACCCACCCCCCGCTAAGGGTCAGTGCTAGGTTCCCAGCCTAGCTTCAGTCAGACCACAAAGCCTGTGCCTTTAATACTTCTCAGAGATCCTGCCCCAAGAACTCCCACTACTCCAAAATTTTGATTCCCATGCCAGGTTCATTTGAAGAATACGAAGAAAATAAGAGCAATAAGAAGTCTGGCATTTCCTGGTGACCCAGCTGCTCCCTGATGGAAGAGTATTTAGGGCTGTCTGGGCACTCTCTTGGGATGGGAGGAGGCTCCTGGTGTGGGGCAGGAACAAGCTTCCATAGTGATAAAACCTCCATGTGACCCTCCAAAGGGTCCCTTCTGAGGTTTGGCTGTGTTAAAGCAGGTCCACCGGTGGCCTACTCTAAGACCTGCCCCAGAACTGGAGTAAGTGAGTAAAGACGTTGTCATAAAGGTCATAGCCACATACTGAGACCTTAACTGTGTGCCAGGCACTTATGGTTCAACTTTTATGGTAACCCTACAAGGTAGCACTATTACCGTCTTATCTTCCCTCGGCAAATACGGAAATACGGAAATGGAGGTGAAACAGCTTACCCAAAGTAGCATAGCTCGACAAAGGCAGAGCCAGCGTCCGAACAGAGGACCACAGCTCTGTGTAGGGGGGCGCCCGGGGAACCTGGCTTTCAGTGGACCATTCTGTCTGAGGAGGAGGAGGAGGAGTGGCAGCTCTGGGCCAAAGTGTTTCCATGCACTCCCCCACGCCATACCCTGCCGTCAGCCAGGGTGACTTCCGTGTACATATCATCATGTGTACACAGAATCGTAGAGGAAAGACCTACCCCTCCTCCCTAACCCCAGTTTGAGAAAAAGACCTACCAAGTAGTAAAAAACAAAACGGAACAAAACAGCCTCAGGAGCCCAGGAATTAACTCATCTAATTGGAACAACTTAATTCCTCCATGTTTATTCTAGGCCTACTAGTTGTTCATGACCCATGCCTTCCAGGAACATGACCTGTCATTTAATAGATAATTTACGTGGGGTGCCTGGGTGGCTCAGTGGGTTAGGCGTCTGCCTGCTACTCAGGTCATGGTCTCAGGGTTCTGAGATGGAGCCCAGCATTGGGCTCTCTGCTCAGCAGGGAGCCTGCTTCCCCCCCCCTCTCTCTGCTACTTGTGATCTCTCTCTCTCTCTCTCTCAATCTCTCTGTTAAATAAATAAATAAAATCTTAAAATTAAAAAATAATTTACATATGTGGGAGAATTAGAAAATACAGCACAATATTTCATGAAGTGATTAATCATATCAGAGGCTTGAACTGTGAGATAATAACAGCTATCATTTCTTGCTCATGATCTATTGATCATGTGCTTTATTCAGTTTATTCAGATGGGGTGTCTCATGTAATCTTCCCCGCAGTCCTCAGAAGGAGGTTCTTATTAAGTCTATATTAAAGGTGAGGGGACATATGCTCAGATATGAAGGGACTACCTGCCAATGTTAGGCAGCTAGTAAGTAGGAGAGCCTGGGCTTGAACCAGGAAACTGGGGTCACCCAGCTCATACTGCTTCTTGCTGAAACCAGTTCTCCATGCTGGGCACCATCTGGCAGGGGGCAGATGTGCAAGGCTTAAAACTAAAAAGAAAGGCCTCAGGAAGAAAATGATGTTTGGTAGACCTTGAGCCAAAAAACCAACCACCAGCTCATCTTTATTAACCACTGGGTATAATACTAGAACGATGTAAATAGTAAGACAGTAAATGCTTTTTCTCTTAAATCTTTTTTTTTTAAGTTTTATTTATTTAAGTAAGTAGTCTCTACACCCAACATGGTGCTCGAACTCCTGAGATCAAGAGTTGCTGACTGAGCCAGCCAGGTGCCCTGACAGTAAATGTTTTTTGAGCTAAAATATTTTGCTTAACTAAGAGTTAGCTACTGAAGGATAGGAACGCGTGCTCGCACGTGTGGAAAAATGAGGGGGTGGGGAATGCTGTTTGGAGGGCATGTAAATTTGCCAACAATGAGCTCAATGTATGTTGGGGAAACTGAAAAACCCAGAATGTTGAAAATGGAGAGTTCATTCAGTCATTCAGCAAAGAGTTCTTGAGTACCTACGATGTGCCAGGGACTGTGTTCTAGGTTAGGGATACAAACATGAGTGAGACACAAGCCCAGCCTTCAAATGCTTCAGTCTTGAGGCAGGGGGCAGTTGGTGGGGAGGGGATGGACAGGGGCAGAGGGGGACACAGATGTGTGCCATATAGCTTATCAGTGGCTTAAGAAGGTCTGAAGAAAGAGCTGAGGGTGCATAGAGGGAAAACCGATGGGGCATTTGAGAGAGAAGTTGAGTGAGGATAGTCAGGCTCCTACAGGCAGTGAGATGAAGAGGGCAGGGGTTGGGGTGAGCAAGAAGAATGAGGAGATCCTTGGCAGATGACAGCAGCTGGGTATTTAAGTGACCCAAGGGAAGCCTGGCAGACTCCCCAGTTGCACAAGCACTCTCAGGCCATGAACAGATAGATGCCTCCAGAAGCGATCCTTCTGTAAGAGTAACAAGGCAGCTAGCTACTTTACATGTTTTCCGGCAATTTCCAAGAAACACTTAAGCATATATCTTTCTTTTAACTCCCAGTGACCTTATCATAGAAGAGTGTAGGAAAAATGGTCATGCTCTTAACTCTTCTGCACAAAGTTTTCTTCAGCATCAGAAGTCATTCCATAAATCTTCACAGGGTGCCTTCCACATGCCAGATGGGATCTGAGGTGCTGAGGACACAGCAGTGAATAAAATCCTGACTTCACGAAGCTTACATTTAAATGAGGGCCACAGATACAGCCAAGGAAAATAAAATAGATAAAGAAAATATGAGGGAGTGACCTGTGAAGGGAAAGAAAGCAGGGAAAGGGGGAGAATGATGTTGGGAAAGGCTATTCTGGGGAGGGGGGACGCTCTGATGGAGTGACAAGGAGCCAATACCTGAAGGGGGGGAGGGTGGAGGGGTAGATGACTGGGGGCAGAAGAAACTGTCTGAAGTGGGAGAGTGCTCAGGGCTTTCTAGAAACAGCCAGGAAGCCAAGGAGACTGGAGCAGAGCAAGCAGGGTTTCCCCAGAGAGGCCAGGGAAGGTTTGGCTTTTCTTCCACCTGGGCTGGTAGCCTCGGACAGTAGGAGCAGAGATGTGCCAGGGTTTGGTTTAGTGTAGCTTTTAAGGATCGCTTTGGGATGGAACTCGGGAGACAGAGGGGCCTAGGGAAACCAGTAGGATACTACTGCAACAGCCCATGTAATGGAGAATTGATAGTTGGGACTAGGGTGGTAGCAAGCAGAAACTGTGTGATGATCTTATTCTAGAGATATTTTGAAGTCCGAAACAATTTGCTGATGGGTTAGATGTATGAGAGAGTGAGTAGTCGAGGATGATTCAGATTCCGATGATTTGGGCGAGACTAACTGGGAAAACTGCCACTTTTTAAGACAAGAGGACTTCTTGAAGTTGGAATTTTAAAAAATTTGATTTTGGACATATTAATTTGAGGTAGCTGTTAGGACACATGAACCCTGAGTTCAAGGGAGAGGCCAGAGCTGGGGACAGTAGTTATTAAACTAAGGACAGGTAATTAAAGTCATGGGACTGGGTGAAGTCACCCGGAGAGTGGGGACAGGCAGGGGAAAGGTCTGGTAGTCAAGGCAGGACGGGGTGTGGAGGAGGAAGAGAACCAGGAGAGCTCAGTATCTTGGAAATCAGTTGCTGCTTAATAAGCTAAGGAGTCAGGCTGACCCTTGGATTTGGCAATGGAAGATCACTGGGGACCTTCACAGAAACCTGTTTAGATGGAGTGGTGGGAATGGAAGCCGGTGTTCCCATCACCATCAGGGTTCAAGGGAAAATGTGGGAAGAGAGGATGAAGAGATGACAAGAGAGGACCTCTCTTTTAAGGTATTTTGTGTAGAGTGCAGTTAAGGAATTGGAAGGGGGCGCCTGGCCAACTCAGCTGGAGGAGCCATGACTCTTGATCTCCAGGTCGTGAGTTCGAGCCCCACCTTGGGTGTAGTGATTACTTAAATAAATAAATACTTTAAAAAATTATCTTAGGTGTAGTGATTACTTAAATAAATAAATACTTTAAAAAATGAACCTGAATGTTAGGCACTGGAAATGAACTAGCTGAGAAGAAACAATTGTTCATGCAGGGAAGAGGAATGAGGACCACTGGAGTGATGGTTCTGTTGTTGAGAGGGGTGGGGACCCAGTGCGCATGTGCGGGATTGGCTCAGGTGGGAGCACAGGCAGCTCACCCATTGTCAGGAGAGAGAGGTCAGAGGCTCTGGTGGCTGGATTTGTTGGTGGAACGTGTGAGTGTTCTCTTCTGTCTTTTCCTCCTGCTGTTTGTATGTATGTAGTAATGGTACTGTTTTCATCAATTCTGAGAGGCAGATTTCCATATTCTAGCACCTATGAAATTGGAATGAATCTTACATTTTTAAAAAAGATTTTATTTATTTATTAGAGAGAGAAAGAGAATGTGAGTATGAGTTGGGGTGGTAGGGGGTAGGCGCAGACAGAGATGGAGAAGCAAAGAGTCTGACCTGGGGGTTGATCCCAGGACCTTGAGATCATGACCTAAACCGAAAGCAGACACTTAAGTGACTGAGCCACCCAAGGACCCCTGGAATAAATCTTAAAAATCAGTGGAGCATTTAATTGTTAATATTTACATTCAACCCTTGAACAATGTGAGGATTTGGGGCAAAAACCCTCATCTCCCACATAGTCGAAAATCCACGAATAACTTCTGGTTCCCCCAAAACATAACTATTAATAGCCTACTGTTGACTGGAAGTCTTACCAATAACATAAACAGTCAAGTAACACATATTTTCTATGTTATATGTATTATATACTGTATTTCTACAATAAAGTAAGCTAAAGAAAATGTTAAGAAAATCATAAAAAGGGGAAAATAGATTTACAGTGCTATACTTTATTAAAAAAATTATCACAAAATGTGTGGTGGCACCTAAGAGGCTCAGTTGGTTGGAGGGTCTGCCTTAGGCTCAGGTCATGATCCTGGGGTCCTGACATTGAGCCCCGCATCAGGCTCCCTGCTCCATGGGAAGCCTACTTCTTCCCTCTCCCCCTCCCCCGGCTATGTTCCCTCTCTCGCTGTGTCTCTCTCTGTCAAATAAATAAATAAAATCTTTAAAAAAAATATGTGTGTGTAAGTGGACCCGCACAGTTCAAACCTGTGGTGTTCAAGGGTTAACTGTATCCTTTCTCAGCACCACATACAACAGAGAAGAGTTGACAGCAAAGGTGACTCAGATCCACTTCCCTGTGGGCCTAACTAGAGTTGTCCTTTGGAGAGGCGCCCAAGCAGGGGCCTAGCAAGTGTGGATCACCTTGTAAGCCACATTTGTCAACATTTTCCAATGTTTCCAACAAGCCAAATGTCAACATTTTCAGTAAGAAACTTTGGGCTGGGGTGTGGCTATCTAGAGATTCATCCAGCCCAAACTTCTGAAGAAGGGTCCAGGTGCCTGGGGAGTCGGGGAGGGAGACTGGCCCTCTGCCCACAGGCTACTGAGCTGTCTGGGCTGCGGATTGTCCTTCCTGGGCCCATACCTGAACCTGGGCAGTGAGGCCTGACTCAGAGACCAAGTGCTTCCCTCAGTCAGATAAGATCTTGGCCCCACATCCTGTGTGGTCAAAACAAGAAGTCTGAGGGTCTGAGAACAGGGAACTGTGTCACGGCATAGCTCTTGGGGGTTACTTCAGCTTTATTGAGTGCTAGCAAGGGGCCTTTTACTTCTTGGGTAAGGGGACCTGAGGTCCCAGTCCCCCTTTTCTGTAGCTGGAGTCTAGGAAAGTTCTGGAGGTTCTCTTGTCCAAAGAGTTGAGTGCTTACCATATTCAGTGCGAGCTGATCCCTGGGTGTAACAAGACAATCAAACCCAGACAGCGCCCCAGGTCTCAAAACTTACTTCTAGTCAGGGAGATGTAGTCATAAAGTGATCATGTATATACGTATATATATATTTTTTTTAAGAATTTATTTATTTTACAGAGAGAGAGCACAAGCAGGGAGAGCAGCAGCAGAGGAAGAGGGAGAAGCAGGCTTCCCGATGAGCAAGAAGCCCTGATGCGGGACTTGATCCCAGGACCCTGGGATCATGACCCAAGCTGAAGGCAGATGCTTAATGACTGAGCCACCCAGGTGCCCCATATATACATATATATATATATATATATATATATATATATATATATATATATTTAAACCTTAAAGAAGCTATGTGCCAGAACATGTTCTGAGTTCTGAGCACTTTACAAAGATTAATACCTGTAGTTTGTACAATAATCTAAGAACCAGGTGCTATTACTATTATCCCTGCTTTACAGAAAAGCAAAACTCAGGCACAGAGAGGTTAATTGCCTTGCCCAAGATCACAACCCTCATAAGTGGCAAATATTCAAACCCAAGCACTTTTGCCCTGGGGAGTCCTAATTCTTAACCAATGAGACCATGTTACCTCTCAAGTTATTTAGTCTAGCACAGGTTTTCTGAAATACAAAGTCCCTTTGGAAATGGAAATGACGCATCCTGGAAGGAGGGATTTTAGCATCTGACAAGCCAGCGGCAGCTTTGAAGGCTGGCAGAGGGGGTGGGCATGACTGCTGCTCTCTGAGCAATAAGGAGTTTGCAGTGGGCCCTTCTGTGGCGTATTAAACCTTGGGCTTCTCCTCCCTTCGTCTTCACAGCTTCCTCCTCTGTGGGCTCCTCCACCTCACTTCATCTTCGCCTTGCCTTGCCTTTGATGCTTTTACTCTGCCTGCTCAAGCTTTACTGCTGGGGGGGTACAGGCTTCTTTTTCTCTTGGCCCATGCTGCTCCAGTGCCCTTGGCTAAACCCGGCAGAGGATCACATTCATGAGAGGGCCCAGTCAATGGAGGGGGCAGGGGACAAGGGAAGAGGAGTAGAGAAAGACTGGAAATCAGATTTCAGGAACAGAAGCAGCTCTAGACCAAGACTGTGTCCACCCTGGCCAACAGAAGAGAGTCCTTGCAAAATCTTGTCTATTGCATGGACTGGATCAATGGCCTGCAACTTATTCAGGACTTAGCACTTTTATAAAACCGAGTGGTCCTTTAGTCCTTTCTGCTTTTCCAAACCCATTTGTAGTCCTGATCTCCTTTAGCTCCAACAGCAATTCCGGGAGGTATTCCTGGCAGAACACAGCAGGCTCCAAGTGGTCTTCAAAGCCACAGTTCGACTTGCGAGACCCTATGATCCCATTCTCCAGGGTGAGTCATTTGCATGTCTAAAGTGAGTCTCATTTCAGAATGACTGGGCTGAACTGTGGCTATACAGAACAGGGCGGCAGAGCTGGCAGGACAAAGCTGGGATTCTTTGTGCTTTAAACTCCAAGCTCTTCCATTCTATCTTTCCCCCTTTCAGAGGAGGAAGACAAGACAGTCTCAGATGCAGTGCCTTTGAGAACCAAGACTGAATCCCTGGACGCGGCTGCTTGCCACCCTGGGCTCCAAAGCCAAATATTGGCCTGATTTTTTTTTTCCTAATAAATAAATACCAAATTTCTTCTTAGAGTGCAAACATTCAGGGAAGCTTCTAGTAACTCAGGCACATAGTGGTTCAAGGAATGCGGCCCCTGTAAGGTTAGGAGTTTGGAATCTGTGTCTGAATGTGCTTCTGAAGTATGTTATTTCTAACCCAAGGGCAATACTGGTCTCTATTTCATAAGAAATAATGAAAGTGAGTTAATAACTCAACATGTGCTCACTTTAGCAGAACATATACTAAAAATCTGAACGATACAGAGGAGTTTAGCGTGGCCCCTGTGATAGGAAGACAGGCTAATTCGTGAAGCATTCCATATATAAAAATCAAAATAAATGATTCAACATGTCACACATTCGTATTACAATATATATATTTTTTTCTTTACAAAATCTCTATGCTTTCTATATTGGATCGATCATTGAGGTAGCTGAGAACTTGGGGACTTTTGTAACTAGAAGGGACTTTGTATGTAGCCGGGATAGAAAGAGACTCATGGCCTTGTGGAGTCTGGTAAGCAAGATGGGTCTGGATCCTGGAAACCCGGCTGCTCACAGAGCCCTCACGCTCCCTGCCCCCACGGCCAGCTGGCTAGCTTTTGTGCAGCTGTAAAGGCTCAGCGGGCATTCTGTGCACTCTTCCTTCAAATGCTAATGAAAGCTCACAAATGGTAAATAGCAGGGTCCAACTAGTTTCTGCAGCCTGCCCGGAGCAGCTGGGAATCATTGCCCCAAGCACCCTCCCGGGATTTCCCAGACCCTCCCTCCTCCTGATCTCGGGGGCTGTGCTGCAGCTGCCGATAGCCGACTGCCGCCAGAGCCCTTGTCTCTGGCCTTCCTGGTCTCGGTTATCTTTTGCATCAAATCTGAAAGCCCTAAGCCCCTTGCTCTCCTAGCCAGCCTTTCCCAGGCCTTTGTCATTCTCTACAATTTCACTGGGGATTCCAAGAAAACTACAGCTTCCTACCATCTTCCGCCAAGTACAAAGCACCTTTGAGGAGGGCCCCCGAGGCGAGGCCTTCCACTCCTTTGAATATAACGTTCTTGTAAGGTAGGTAATATTGTCCCCATTTTGTAGATGAGGGACAGAGCCCCCTGGTGAACAAGTGATAGCGCCAAGATTTAACCCAGGCCTGTTGGGCTCTCTGGCCGAGATCATTTCTCCATACTACGTAACTCTTTTAACAGCAGGAGCCATTTTTTTAAAAATTTAATTTAAGGCAGGAGGAGGGAGCACAAGCAGGGGCAGAGGGGGTGGAGCAGACTCCCTGCTGAGCAGGACCCTGAGATCATGACCCCAGCGGAAGGCCTAACTGACTGAGCCACCCAGGCGCCCTTCTTTTTTTGTTTTAGATTTTAAAGTCATCGCTACACCCAACATGGGGCCGAACTTACAAACCCAAGATCAATAGTGGCCTGCAGCCAGGTGCTCCTAAAGGCAAGAGACACTTGGGATTCAAGGGATGAGAACAGGGTCCATAGAGGCCTCTTAGAGACAGTTACCTGAGAGAGACCTCAAATCTGGCCCTATCTGAGGGCTACAGCTTCTCGCCCCAGCACCACCCTCCCAAGTCCTGGGTGGGACCTGGTCCCTGACGCCAAGGATAGATAGCTTTCAGGCCCCAGGGATGAGAGCATACACAGGTCACGCGTTCCTCCTCTAACACCCTTGGCTGCTTTGCGACGTATCCATTTCAGGCCGGCAGAGTGATTTCCTGAAGCTGTGAGATCCTGGGTGATTGGGAAGTGTCTCTGAGCGCTCTCTCTCACCCCAAGAGTCGAGCAGATCTCCAGGATGTTGGTCTAATCCTGCTGGGCTGTAGAGGAAAGACTTGTAGTTGACTAGGGATTAGGGGATCAATTGTCCGAAAATGATACGATGTGTTTAAGATCAGCAATAATAGGATCATTCACTGTGGTCAGTGACAGCAGGAATTACAGTCCCATGCATATATATAGTGTTTTTGTGGTTTCCAAGGGACTCTTATGCACATTTTCTTCTTTCCTTGTCACCGGTCAACCTGTGGTAGGCACAGCTTGAAGCGTCTGGATCACCATTTCACATGAAGGAACCTGAGCCCGAGGTCTCACTATTGGCTGACTGTCCGGTAGCTAATCAGCCCTATGGACTATGAGGCCAGCACCCTACTCCAGCCATGTAGCCGCCATCTGAAAGCAGCTCTGCTCAGAAAGCTCTCCATACTACTACCCATGCAGACATTTACTGATTGTGTGCGTAGGTCATGCTCTAGAAGCCACAACTCCCCATCTCCTGGGTTCTTCTCACCTCCATAAAAAATCCTTTTCCCTACTCTGCGGCATGAGGATGTGAATGGCAATGGTAAGGCAGAATGATCAAATTAGTAAAGATTTTTAAAAGCGGTAATCTTCTGAGGCCCCTGGCTGGTTTAGTCCCTAGAGCATGTGACTCTTGATCTTGAGGTCAGGAGTTTGAGACCCACGTTGGGTGGAAAGCTTACTCAAAAAACAAAAAACAAATAGTACTATCTAATGCTGGTGAAGATGGGCAACTCATACACGGTTGATGGGACTATAAGTGCTTTGTTTCTGAAGGGCAATTTAATAATAATCATTAAGAGCTTCTAAAATAAAGTCTTTGATGTCATATCCACTCATCCCTAAAAACATTTTTTTCCTGAAGAAATAGTCTGAGACTATGGAAGGAGATGCATTTATTAGGATATGTTTATCTGTATGTGTGTGGTTTTCTTTTTTTTTTTTAAATATTTTATTTATTTATTTGTCAGAGAGAAAGAGAGTGCCCCAGTGCAGGTGGAGAGCTGCAGGGAGAAGGAGAAGCAGGTTCCCCACTGAGCAAGGAGCCCTGGGTGGGGGGGGGGCTCCATCCCAGGACTGTGGGATCATGACCGATCAGCCGCTTAACTGATTGAGCACCCGAGCACCCCCAGGCATCCTTATCTCTATGTTATCTAAAACATAACAAACATCTGAAAGAATCTGGCTGTTAAGCAGGTCAAATAAATTAAGATCTACAAGAAGATGACATATTCTGCAGTGATTTTAAATGGTGCTGTGGAAGAATAACAATTTTAGGAAACGTTCACTGTTGAGTGAGGAAAACTAAGTAACAAAACAGTTAGGATAATGTCAGTCTGATTTTTAAGCTTTGCCCAGTGGCAGCATCATAGCCAATGAGGTTTATCAATCTGATTTTTAAAAAGATAGCTTGAAGTGGAAAGCTATCAAACTGTTAAGAGTAGTTATCTGAATCCTTCCTCTCTCCCCTCCTTTTTTTTTTTTTGTATTTTCTAGTCTTTTCTCAATAAACTTAAAAAAAAAGATTGTATTTGTTTGAGATAGAGTGAGAGGGATAGAGAGTGCATGAGGAGGGGGCAGTGGCAAAAGGAGAGGGAGAAGCTGACTCCCTGCTGAGCAGGGAGCCCCAGTGTGGGGCTCAATCCTAGGATTTTGGTATCATGACCTGAGCCGAAGGCAGACACTTAACTGACTGAGCCCCTTCAATGAACTGAGTAACTATGTGTTGCGTTTGTGATCAGAAAAAAACCTTTCTTTCAAGGTGAGATTGTAGGAATGAGCTGCTAGGGAACCACCGAAAGCGGTGGGTGGAGCTTGCAGTCAAAACTGGAGGGAGAGAAGGGGAACTAGCAACTAACTTGGAAAATAACTATATTCTGGGATTGAGAGGTTTTTGTTTTTGTTTTTTGCCACTTATCTAAAGAGGATGTTGGGGGACGCCTGGGGGGCTCAGTCGGTTGAGTGTCTGGCTGTTGATTTTGGCTCAGGTCATGATCTCAGGGTCCTAGGATCTGTGGGAATCTGGCCCAGTAGGGAGCCTGCTTCTCCCTCTTCCTCGGCAGCTCCCCCTGCTTGCGCTGGTGCGCGCTCTCTCTCTCTCTCTCACATAAATCAATCAATCAATCTTAAAAAATACATACGTAAAGACGATATTGGGACTGATATTACAAGAAAAGTCAGCAATTAGGCTTTTTTGAAATTGGGCAGGCGGTTTTCAAGTCTGGTCTCAGACCAGGTGAGCTCTGACTCCCTTCTGCCACTGAGAGCCTCTGGAGAGGAGCAGGGGGGTGGCAAAGTCTGCTTTTGGCATGGCCCTCCTGTCCCACGGCAATCCAGGCCCCTCCTGCCCTGACCTGGCTTCTGTCCCAGAAGGCCTTGTACCCCATGGCTTCAACTCATCTGTCTGAGGTGTTTATTTTGACTTATAAATTAGAGGTGGAGGGGTCCTTAGAACCCTCCTGGTATGAGAAAGAGGACAATGAGGGATGGCTCACTGCCCCACCGCCCGCACCAGGCCCCGGTCAGCAGTGGAACAGAAGGGTCTGGATGGTAGCCAAAGATTAGAATGGTAATGGAGCCTGTTCAGCTACCCAAAGTTGTTCTGGACCCAAAGAAAAATTATAAATAATAACTTTCAGGCATTGTGACCAACTACACAACTACAGGCATTGTGACCAACAGGCTTATGATCTTTGTGAGTGTATGTATGTATGTTTTAACTTTTTAGATTTTTTTGTTTGTTTCTGCCATTGAAACAGTTGGGGGAATTTTTTTTTTTTTTTAAGATTTTATTTATTTATTTGACAAGCAGAGATCATAAGTAAGCAGAGAGAGAGGAGGAAGCAGGCTCCCCGCTGAGCAGAGAGCCTGATGTGGGGCTCAATCCCAGGATCCTGGGATCAGACCTGAGCTGAAGGCAGAGGCTCAACTGGTTGGGGGAATTTTTAAGGACAGGAGTTATAAAGAGTGTCAGAGTGCACTGGGACTGGAAGTATGATTGAAAGATGCATCACAGGGGTACCTGGGTGGCTCAGTGGGTTAAGCCTCTGCCTTGGGCTCAGGTCATGGTCTCAGGGTCCTGGGATGGAGCCCCACATTGGGCTCTCTGCTCAGCGGGGAGCCTGCTTCCTCCCTCTCACTCTACCTGACTCTCTGCCTATTTGTGATCTCTCTCTGTCAAATAAATAAATAATATATATATATATTTTTTAAAGATTTTATTTATTTATTTGAGAGAGAGGCAGTGAGAGAGCACGAGCGAGGAGAAGGTCAGAGGGAGAAGCAGACTCCCTGTGGAGCTGGGAGCCCGATGCGGGACTTGATCCTGGGTCTCTGGGATCATGACCTGAGCCGAAGGCAGTCGTCCAACCAACTGAGCCACCCAGGCATCCCAATAAATAAAATATTTTTTTAAAAAAAGAGAGAGAAAGATGCATCACAGGGGCACCTGGGTGGCTCAGTGGGTTAAGCCTTTGCTTTCGACTCAGATCATGATCTCAGGATCCTGGAATCGAGCCCTGCATCAGGCTCTCTGCTCACCAGGGATCCTGCTTCCCCTTTTCTCTCTGCCTGCCTCTCTGTCTACTTGTGATCTCTCTCTCTCTCTCTGTGTCAAATAAATAAATAAATAAAATAAAATAAAAAAGAAAGACGCATTACTGAGAGTAGTGTGATGTTATGGGAAATACAGTCAGCATCTCACTGTTCTGAAAAGATAATGCTGTGGGGAGCAGAACTTCATAAAGAGTCAGGTGATGGCATCTGCCCCTATTATTACTTAATGAAATAAGCATGGCATGGGGGTGATGGGGGCGAGGAGTGGAGAACGGTCATTATGCTACATGGTGATTAAAAAGATGGGAACGGTTGATTGGAAGGGCTGAGCTCTTGTGGTAGGAGTTAATCCCTATTCTCTTCCCTTTTCCTCTCCCTATTTCTTCCATCTACAACTCCTAACAGATTTATTCTTTTCTTTTGGTTCCAGAAAGGCCATCTTGCCCATCTCAGTGCTATGAAGATAGGTCTTCAGCCGTCCCAGGATTCAAGCCCAGTGTCTTTTTCATGGGAAGCCCTTCATAGGTGAGTCCTGGCTACCTTTCTAGCTTTATCACTAGCCACTTCCTTCATATCCACTGGTTTCCCATGGAAGTGTTCCCCAGACCCCACCCCCCGCATTTTTATCATACTTGGAATAACAGATTGTTGGTTGTTCACTAAGCTCCTTTTCTCCTCCTCCTGGGCACATAGACATCTCTCGCAGTGGGTTGTGGCCGTGTGACTGAGTTCTGGTCAGCGGAATATAGAAATGACTGTGTACCACTTTCAGACCAGGGCTGTGGAAACCTTGTACACATGACCCTTCAGATTTCCTTCTGTAGTCACCTTGGAAGCCTTCAACTGGAGAAGGCTGAGTCCCAAGATGGGAGAAGCCCCGCTCATTTATCCCCACTTGGAAGAAAGATTCCCACCAAACTTAGCCTGGGATTTGGCACTAAGCAGGTAAGAAATAAACATCTATTGCAGTGGATCACTAAGACTTAGAGATTTGTGTTTTAGAGCAGTGAGCCTTATCATAAAACAACCTAACCCATGAACTGTTCAAGCTTCAAGGCCCTCTTCACTGTGCCCTCTCCTTTAGAAAGCCTTTTCTGATTCCTCCAGGCAAGAGTCATGCTGTGTATGTCCACAGTCCTTCAAAGACACACCACTTAGCACTACTCCCACTCCCAATACTTCTCTATGCATCTCTCTTCACATTGGACCATCAGCTCAGTGGAAGCAAAGATACTGATGTTTGCAGTTCTAGATTTTAGCAGAATGGCCGTAGGTGTGCAGTATATAAAAATTCTAGATTTTAGCAGAGTGAAAGATAGTAGGTGTGCAGTATATGAAAACTGACTCCTTCCGGGATATGTGTTGTGTTCCTTCTATGTGCAAGACACTATTCTAGCCCTGGGAATACAGCAGTGGGCAAAACAGATAAAAACCCTGGTCCTCTACATTTTAAAGCCTGATGTTTGCAGTGTTTTAGACACTGGCCTCCTTGTATTTTAAGGAGTGGTTTAAACTGGGACTTAAATACTAATTTGACATCATAGAGATGAGTGTGTAGGAGACTATTACCACCCTCAGATGGTGTTATTTCCTCAATCTTTTAAACAATTCTGCAAGCTAAAATGTAAAAAAAAAAAAAAAAAAAAAAAATCTCTGTAGTCCCAGAACTTGCATCACATTGCAGTGGGGCAACTGGGATTGTTAAGTAAATACATGTAGAGTAGCAATACTGGGGACATGTGTGCCAGAGAAGAAAACAAACCGGGGCGGGGGAGGGGAAGGGGAGGATGGCAAGCAGAGGGTGGGAGGGTAATTTCATTTATTTTTATTATTATTTTATCTTTATTTTATTTTTTTAATATTTTATTTTATTTTAGAAGATTTTATATATTTATTTGACAGAGAGAGACACAGGGAGAGAGGGAACACAAGCAGGGGGAATGGGAGAGGGAGAAGCAGGCTTCCCGCCAAGCAGGGAGCCCAATGCAGGACTCAATCCCAGGACCCAGGGATCATGACCCGAGCCGGAGGCAGACGCTTAAGGACTGAGCCATGCTGGCACCCCTGAAATAAGTAGTTCTTAGAAGGCACCGCTGAGAAAATAGTGTTGTAGCAAATACCTGAAAGAATTGAAGACCGAAGCTAGGCAGGTGTTTGAGGGAAAAGTGTTCTGGGCATGGCTGGAGCAGATTGAGTGAGGGGAAGAAAAGAGATCAAGTAAAAGGGACTGTGTGTGTGTGTGTGTGTGTCTGTGGATGGGGAAGGAAGGCAGGATGCGAATACTTTTGACAGGCTTTGGTTTGTACTTAGAGGGAAGTGGGGAACTACTTCAGTATTTGAAATAAGGAAGTGATCTGATCTGATACACATTTTAATAGGTTCACTCTTACCGCTATATTGGGAGGAGACTGTGAGGGTCAGAGGGAGGGAAACAAGTCACAAGGCTACTGCAAGAATCCAGGTAAGAAACAATGGTAACTCGGGCTCGCTTTGGCAGCACATATACTAAAAAAAAAAAAAAAGAAGAAGAAGAAGAAGAAACAATGGTAACTCGAACCAGCATGGTATTATGGTATTTTGGGTATTTTTTCAAGGTATGATTTGTTGATAGATCAGATGTGGAATATGGGAAAGAAGTCAAGGATGACTCCAACATTTTTAAGCTGAGCACCTGGAAGGACCGAGGTGCAGTTTAAGGAGATGAGAAAACTCTAACAGGTGTGGGGTAGATCTGGAATTGAGATTTGGATTTTTGCCTGGTACGCCTATAGTCAGGGGCAAGTGGAGATGTTGAGCTGGAGGAAATCTGGGCTAGAATTGCAGATTTGGGAGTTGTCTGCATATAGATGGTATTTAAAACCACAGGACTGGATTAGATCACAAAGGAAATGAGTGTATAGTGAAAAGAAAACAAGTCCAAGGACAAAATCAGCAGCACTCCAGAGTGTAGAATTCAGGAAGGTGAGTGAGGCTCTGAAAAGAACCAACTCCATATGAGTTGCCAGGAGTAGGAAGAGAATGAAGACAAGAGTGGTCCTGGATGCCAAGTGTATATAGCATTCAAGCAGAGAGAACTCAGTTGTGTCAAATTTCACAGTTAGATTAAGGAACTTGAAGTCAGCATTGAGCAAAGGATTTACCAAATGAAGGTTACTGCTAACCTTATTTGGAGTTTGCTCAATGCATGAGTGCATGGATGTAACTTTTTCCACCATTTATTATTTGGCCAGGAACCAGGTGCAAGGACTAGATCTTTTTTCTCTAGCAAGAGTTTGATGAGTCTGATAAATGGTTGTAAAATGGATTGAATGAAATGGCTTCTCCCTCAGTGTCTGGCCTATCCCATTTCCTACTTTATTTTCCTTAGAATTGTAGAGGGTGGGAAACTGCACAAATTTCCCAAACACTGGAAGCCAGGCTATCTGGATTGGCCGTGCTTACTTCTCTGTCCAATTCCACAGCACCACATAGTACCCTAAGCCCTTCAGGGCAAAGAAGTCATCAACATCCATCCAAAAAGAAATCACTGGAAAACATGGCCAGCATATTTAAGTAATACAGTTCATTTAGTTAGGCGGTTAGGAGAAAACACAGTCATGAGATAATTAACTCATCAGTGCTCAATAAAATATTTTCTTTGAAGTGTGGATGATTCAAGGCATATTTACATAAAATACCAGTGAAAATTTAAGTCACAACAGCTGGAGTTTTATGCATTGTTCTCTGCAAAAAGGAAGACTCTCTCCCTGGCCTAGTCTTCTATAGTAATCTCTTTTGAGTATTTACTCTGCACCAGGAACTGTGCTAAGAAGCATTTATGGGCATTTAGCAAACTAAATCTTCACAACCATTCTACAAGAAAGGTACTATGGGAGTGCCTGGGTGGATCAGGGGGGTAAAGCCTCTGCCTTCAGCTCAGGTCATGATCCCAGGGTCCTGGGATGGAGCCCAGCATCGGGCTCTCTGCTCAGCAGGAAGCCTGCTTCCCCCTTCCCTCTCTCTGCCTGCTTCTCTGCCTACTTGTGATCTCTATCAAATAAATAAATAAAATCTTAAAAAAAAAAAAAAGGTACTATGGACATCCCCAGATTATAGACAGCAAAATGGAGCCCGGGAAAAGACTGAAGGACATTATATGGATTAAGTATCTTCCCTAGTGAGAGACTCTTAGGAGAGGATTGATCTTCATGAGACGTGACGTGTCCCCTGGACAGGATGAGAAAGACCCCTACACTGCTTCTAGAGGGCAACTTTTCCTGGGAGGGCGTGAGGGCATAGGCTGAGGCAAGTGGCCCTGGGAGGCAGCCTCCTGAGAGCTAGGCTGGGGGTTGAGGGTGTAAAGGAGACTGCAGAGAGAAAGGAAGGAAACAAATACCCTATCTATTGAGCTTTCACCAGGCATCAAACATGGTCACTATTTTATCCTCAGATACCTTTAAACTAAAAAGATATTGACTCCATTTTATAGGTAAAGAATCTAAAGCTTAGAGAGGGTAAGTAATTTCTCTAAGGTCACACAAATGTTAGCAAGGGAAGAAAGCAGAATTTCCCCACAGTTATATGATCTCAAGGCTAAGCTCTTATCACATTCCCCAGAAAACTGGAGGTAGAACAAATGAAAGGTTCCTAGAGATGCACTACTGAAAGGCAACCAGTGAAAAGAATTCTGGGGGCGCCTGAGTGGCTCAGACAGTTAAGAGTCTGACTCCTGGTTTCGGTACAGGTCATGATCTCAGGGTCCTGAGATCGAGTCCTATGTGGGGTTCTTTGCTCAGTAAGTCGTTGGCTTGTCCTCCCTCTGCTCCTCTCTACCCCTGCTCTGTCTCTTCTGTCTCACTCACAAAGAGGATCTTAAAAAGGAAGGAAGGAGAAAGAAGAAAGAGAGAAAGAAAGGAAGAACGAATGAATGAATTCTGTACAGTCTTCCCTGGTCATTCTTGGCTGTATGTGTATTGAGAGGCAGTCCATTTCTGTTATTCAGGGAGCAATTATTCCATTCTAATGGCAGGTTCAAGGCCATTTGCTCCTCTTGGTTTTCAACCATTTATTTCCCTACTCTTGCAAGTTCCTCTGTGAGGACCAAGGGAAAAGCAGAATGCTAACCATCCATGTAGGTAACTTGAGAAATGTCTTATTAGGGATATGGTTGGAACAAACGGCTAACATGATATTTTATACAATTTTGTCTGCCCGAATTATCTGGAACCCACATTAGTTCTGCTCATTGGGATCAGTAAGAAGTCACAGAGGGTCCTTACAGGTCTGTGGCCATTTGGTTTATGGTTGTTCAAAAATTTACGATAGTCACCAGCAACTAACTGACCAAACTTTAGTCCTCTAAGCAGAATGGTGGGCTCTCAGGGCTCAAGCCTCTCAAGAGGCTGTCTAGACTCACCCAGTCTGGCCCCTCACCCTGGGAGGGAGCTCCTGTCTCCAATGCACCACTCGGACGCTCTGGTCCTGTGCTGCAAGTCCTGCAGTGATGTGGCCCTCCGTCTCAACAGGCAGCTCTCAGGACTGTGACCAGTGGGACTTGCTAGAAATCTCTTTCGGGCCACCTGGGTGGCTCAGTTGTTAAATGTCTGGGTCATGATCCTAGGGTTCTGGGATCAAGCCCCACAACAGGCTCTCTGCTCACCGGGGAGCCTGCTTCTCCCTATCCCACTGCTTGTGTTCTCGCTTTCACTGTCTCTGTCAATAAATAAATACAATCTTTAAAAAAAAAAGAAATCTCTTTCTGTACTGAGGCACAATCAGCCTCCCACTGTGGCTTCCATATATTTCCGCTCTCAGAAAAACTCAAAACCTGTCTAATCCTCTTCTATGACCTAATCCTTCAAACATCTGAGGACAATACTGTTTCTGTTTTCTGCTCCTCCATCACCCAGTAGTTTAGTGGGGAACTTTAAAGTTTATTATTTATTTACTTTATCTACTCAAAGCAAGTAAAAAGTATTACTTTTTGATTACTTTATGATGCTGGCCCTTGTGCACCCATCCCCAAACTCTTGCTCCTTTTCTCACCATCCCCTTTACCTTCTTACATATTTCTTTGGGCTACCAGATCCCAGTGCGGGGGAGACCCTGGTCGAAGCATTTAGAGTGCAGTGATTAATAGAAAATGGCAGTCATAGACTAGAGATTAACTGTGGTGTGTGTTCACAAACTGTGCCTATAGGGGTGCCTGGGTGGCTCAGTGCGTTAAAGCCTCTGCCTTTGGTTCAGGTCAGGATCTCAGGGTCCTGGGATTGAGCACCACATCGGGCTCTCTGCTCGGTGGGGAGCTTGCTTCCTCCTCTCTCTCTCTCTCTCTCTACCTGCCTCTCTGCCTACTTGTGATCTCTATCTGTCAAATAAATAAATCTTAAAAAAACAAAAACTGTGCCTATAAACTGCGTAACTGTGGGTAATTTATCCAACCTTTCTAAACTCCACTTCCTCATCTGTAAATTGGGAATAATAAGCATACTTAATGCGCGGCTTGTGGTCGGTATTAAACTTGTGTTCCAAATCATTAGCTCTTGGCACTTGGGGTAGCTGTCCCAACTATCACCTCGCCTGCTTCACCTCACCGGGCGTGGAAATGGGCCTAGAAGGTGGTGAAGAGGTTTGTTAGAGGTCACAGCTAGTTAACAGCAGAGCGGAAACATAATTTCAGATCCTTGACCCCTGGCCGGGACTCCTTCCTGCTCCCCACTGCTTTTGCTGGTGTCTGCAGCCATCCACCATGTCTCTGCAGATTAAAAAGTCACCCCTACAGAACAAAGCAAAGCATAAAAAATAAAAAAAATAAAAATCCAACAAACTCATCCCTTATCCCCCCATTGCTCGCTACACTGGGAAGCCTCTACCAGTTACCAATGACGAAGTCCGTGAGTTTGGGCCTTGGCTTTTTCCCATTTAACAAAGGGGAGGGAAAGACACGGAAGCCCCTCGTTCCACAAGAGTAATTAAAGGGTAATGGTAGTTCTAGGCGGGGCCGGGTCTACGGGAACTCGCAGTCCCAGCACTCCTGTCATTTGCATTCCAATACAGCTACTTCACCGTCCCAGCCCCGCCCGCCGGCGACTCCCGCACCCTCTGGCCCGCGGCCTGAGCACCTGCAGCGCGGAGGTGGAGGCTCGCGCGCCGGGCCAGACTGCCCGGAGCCGGACTGGAGCGTCGGACGTTCGAGAGGCGGGGCCGAGCCGTCCGTCTCGGCCCGGGGGCGTGGCCTCGCGCAGGTGCGCGGAGCCGCTCGGGTTTCACTGAAACTTACCCTGCTCCCGGGAGGCACCAGGAGAGACTTGGATTGGCGCAGGTGAGACCGCGGCTTCTTCGCGGAGCGGGAGTGGGACTCCGAGTTTCGAATCACTGCCGGCGAGTGCTCTGCCCGCCCGACGTCGGGCTGCAGGAAAGATGCGAGGCATGAGCGTGGCGTGGCTGCTGGGGGGCGCCATCCTGCTGGCGGCCTCCGTCTCCTGCAGTCACACCATCCAAGGTGAGAAATTGGTCAGGGAGGGCTCCTGTAGTTAAGGAGCAGGGGTCCAAGGCACCCTGGCAGGTGGTGGAAGCGGGCAGGTGCGCGAAGGGTGTCCTGCTGCCTCTGCCACAACTTCCCGCATCCACCTCTAGGTGACTTCGATGGGGATCCCTGCGCCGGGAGGGCTTACTGGCTAGGACATCCTGCAGAGGCAGCGGTCTGCGGAGGGAGGAGGAGAGAATGGGCTCTCTGCCCTCTGGTTGGCTTCTTTGTAACCTAAGGAGCTTTCCGCAAATACTGAGGGGCTGGCCCTCAGGACCCTTCGGTGTTAGTTGGCTCGGAGCGGTGTGGAATGGGTGAGAGCCCGAGGCCTGAGAAACGTCTGTGTCGCGCCTTTTTTTTTTTTTTTTTTTAAGATTTTATTTATTTGACAGTGAAGGCAGAGAGAGGGGGGAGAGCCCCACGCGGGCCTCGATCTTAGAACCCTGGGACCTTGACCTGAGCCGAAGGCAGAGGCTTAATCCACTGAGCCACCCAGGCGCCCTGTGTCGCTTTTTGCGACCCCCTTGAACTTTTGGAACCGTGTCTTTGGGGTGGGCTTACGTAGTTCCAAACCTTCCGGCGGGTGGGGCGCAGAGCTTCTTCGGGACTTTGGATGCCCCAGGTCTGGAAGGGCTGGACCCCGCTGGGTCTTGGGCGCAATGAGCGCTCAGCCTCGAGTTTTAGACGAGTTGCACGTCGCGCGAATTTTACAAATGGGACTTCCTGGACTGTGCCTTCCATTCGGCCAGGTGATCTTACGGCCCCGGCTTTCGGGCCTTTGTGTGCCACAAGTAGCATACTTTGGCTGGCACTCAGGTGTGTACGGCCGAGGCTGCCAGCTCCGGGAGTGGAACATGGAGCCGCACGGGAGCGGCCGAGCGGTGCTGACTTGCGCGGGGATGCTGGTTTCCCCCGTTGTGCTGCGCGGGGTGTGCTCCAGCCTGTCCTCCCGGGGCCGGGGTCTCCCCGGCTGAGCAGGTCTCTGCGGGCCTGGGGGTTCTTCCGCAGGAATCACTCTACTGCTTTGCTAACGGCTGGCCGGCTGTTTGGAGCTGCCAGAGTAGCCTTAAAAGGGAGGTTTTCATTTCCCAGCGAAATTTGCAGACCTGCTGTAAAAGGCGGGCCACTTTTATCTTCTTCGTAAAAACATTGTAAAAGAGCAAATCACTGTCGATTTGGATTATGAATTAGACTGAAGAATGTGACCCTTCTTCCTCTGGAGTTACAGAAAAGGATGTTGTATGTACTTGAAAACTGCACCACTGTATTTTATTGGTCAGCGTTAGTGAAGGCATTTATTTATTACCAGGAACATTGAAACTGTGGTGAACACTTTGCGATTTGCCTCTGTCTTTTAAAGTTGGACCCTTAGGGGCGCCTGGGTGGCTCAGTGGGTTAAAACCTCTGCCTTCGGCTGGGGTCATGATCCCGGGGGGGTCCTGGGATCGAGCCCTTCATCCATTGGGCTCTCTGCTCAGCGGGGAGCCTGCTTCCTCCTCTCTCTCTCTGCCAGCCTCTCTGCCTACTTGTGATCTTTGTCAAAAACTAACAAACAAACAAATAAACAAACAAACTTAAAAAAAAGAGTGCTTTGGCTTTACAGTTGGACCCTTAAATTTCCGGGACAAAACTAAGGATGTGCAAACATTAAAAAAAAATATGTAGGTGTAGATGACTGAATGCTTTTCTGATTTAGACAGTTCATATAGGAAGATAGCCCTGAGTATTTGACTTACTGTTTACAAATTGAGAGGACCGAGTTGTGGGGGTGCTCACTGGTTCCTGGAGAATATAATGAACTTGTTTAACTACAACAACAACAAAACCAAGTTACTTGTTAACCAGAGCTATTTAATATTGCTCCTTGAGGGTTTTTTTTCCCCCCTCCACAAACTTGTTCCTTTTGCATAGTAACTTTCCTAAAGGATTAGTAAAGTGACAGACATTAAGGTAGGTGGAGCTTTTCTCAATGGAGTATGATTGAGAAATAGAGCATCCCAAGGTTTTTCTACCCCTAGTATACTTCTTTGCTCATCCCTTCATAGTTTGAAGGTTATGCATGCTCCTCAGTTTCCTACAGGGCAGATACTAGGTTTGATTTTCTTCTCAGTTTTCTTTTTTTTGGACTGACTCCAAAGGGCAACTCCACCAAAGATACACCCTTCTCATTTTACAGATGAGAGCCACAAAATTGGGGTGGGGGTAGGGAAAACACTCCATCAGACCACATTTGCATTCCTGTCCCAACAGTAATTGACAGTTGTTTGTGTAAATACGTTTAATTTGTCTCCACATTGGATCATAAACTCTGAGAGGCCAGGGACCCTAGTGTCGTCATCACCACCATAGTCCAGCACAGTCTCATTATCTGAAGGAGCTCAGTAAATACCAAAAGAGGAATGAAGTGAGTGGGTTTGCCCAGAGTGGCTGGGTAGGGTGGTAGCGGTTGGGGATTTACATCAGCTTGTTTTAGGCATTTACTATTTTTTTTTTTTAAGATTGTATTTATTTATTTGACAGAGACAGCTGAGAGGGAACACAAGCAGGGGGCGTGCGAGAGGGAGAAGCAGTCTTCCCATCAAGCAGGGAGCCTGACGCAGGGCTCTGATCCCAGGACCCTGGGATCATGACCTGAGCTGAAGGGGGACGCCTAATGACTGAGACACCCAGGCACCCCTAGGCGCTTATTTCTTTCTGCCATGTCACAAGCCTGGGAAGTCCCCTGTGATGCATTTGTTTTTCTTTTGGAGCCTGAAAGTTCTGTTCTCTTTGTAACTGATTATGAATTACACAAGTAGTATGTGATCTAGACATGTTCTGGAGAGCAATAATGAGCATAGTTGTGTGGAGGGGGAGAGGGAGAGAGAATCCTAAGCAGTCTCTTTCCCAGGTACTCCACAAAAATTTTTTTTTTAAAAAGAAAAGTTTAATTAAATCATATTCAGTACTCAGGGGCACCTGGGTGGCGCATTTCATTAAGTGCCCGACTCTTGATCTCATCTCAGGTCTTGATCTCAGGGTACTGAGTTCAAGCCCTGCTTTGGACTTCATGCTGGGTGTGGAGCCTCCTTAAAAAATCATTTTCAGAGCCCTAGGTGGCTCAGTTGCTTAAGGGTCTGATTTTGGCTCAGGTCATGATCTCAGGGTCCTGGGATCAAACCCTGAATCAGGATCTCTGTGCTCTCTCTCAAATAAATATAAATAAAAATCTTTTTTAAAAAAATCATTTTCAAGGATGCCTGGGTGGCTCAGTTGGTTGGACTGCCTTTGGCTCCGGTCATGATCCCAGAGTTCCCAGATCGAGTCCCTCATCGGGCTCCCAGCTCCATGGGGAGTCTGCTTCTCCCTCTGACCTTCTCCTCACTCATGCTCTCTCTCACTGTTTCTCTCTCAAATAAATAAATAAAAATCTTTAAAAAAATCATTTTCAGGGTGCCGGGATGGCTCAGGCATTAAGCATCTGCCTTTGGCTCAGGTCATGATCCAGGATCCTGGATCAAGTCCCATGTTAGGCTCCCCACTCAGTGGGAAGCTGGCTTCTCCCTCTCCTACCCCCTCTGTTTGTGTTCCCTCTCTCACTGTCTCCCTCTCTGTCAAATAAATAAACAAAACATTTTTTTAAAAAATCATTTTCAGTACCCAAAGTAAACCACTGCTGACATCATACATCCATGCATAAAATATGTACTCACGTGAAAATCTTTTTGTGGGGCACCTGGGTGGGCTCAGTCTGTTAGGCTATGGACTCTTGGTGTTGGCTCAGGTTGTGATCTCATGGATCGTGGGATCAAGCCCCACCACTTGGTCCTTTCCCTCCCCGTACTCGTGGCGCCCTCTCCCCAATAAATAAATCTTTATCTTTTAAAAAGTATTTTATTTATTTATTTGATTGAGTGAGAGCACGAGTAGGGGTATGGGCAGAGGGAGAAGCAGATTCCCAGCTGAGCTGAGTAGGGAGCCCAGCGTGGGACTTGATCTCAGGGCTTGGTCTGGGGATGGCGCAGTCATGACCCCAGCTGTAGACAACTGCTTAACTGATAGGGCCACCCAGGTGCCCCTAAATTAAAAAAAAAAACAAAAACCACAACAAAACATTTTGAAATTCTACAGTAAATTCTTGGACGATTTACAATAATTTTTAAATTAGGCTTCTGTTAATAGATGCATTGGGTATTTCTGGTGTTTTGTAATAAGAGAAATATTATAATAAATGTGAAGATGGGACTCTAAATTTGTGTTTGGTTTCTTGCTTGCCTTGTGCATAGTTACTAATTAACCTGGATAGATGATGTTTTGGTCAAGTCTGTGTTTGACTTTCTTATGGTTTTATTAGCTAGACAAGTGTTGAGACGAAAACAGCTCATCCTGAAAGAACAAATGAAAATTTACTAATGTGTACCTGGGGTGGGCCGGGGCCGGGGGCAGGGTCCTCTGGTATTTGAAGCTTTAAGTTTTCAGCCCATGTTCCCAGAGGTTGAAAGCAAATAGATTTGGGGTGAGGGAGTAGTAGAGAAAAGGATACAAGAGGAAAGAGTGTTAACACAAAATACTTGCTCAGTACTTGTGGTTTGGTGGGAGGGGAGGGCCACAGAAGGATGCTTCAAATAGCAAAGAGCAAGTAGTAGTTTCAAGATTTATATACGTATTTAAGAGAATGGGAGCAGGGCAAAGGGAGAGAGAATCTTAAGCAATGAGTGCAGAGTGGGATCTCACAAGCTTAAGATCATGACCCCGGCCAAAGCCAGGCACAAGCCCAAGATCATGACCTCTGCTGAATCTAAGAGTCAGATGTTCAACTCACTGAGCCACCCACGCCCCACAGGTGGTAGTTTTAAAGTTAAAAGTTTTTCATACATTTTTCTTGAAAGTGAACCAGAATTGTTTTAAAAAATTGAAAAATACCCCATTCTCTCTCCTCTCCAGTCTCAGCGGACTTCTATGGACAAATAATACATATTTTGTAACAGTAGAAGGATTTTATTGTATATACTCTGCAACAGTTATTTTTCTAACCTTACCTGCTCATGGTCACTGTAGGGAACTCTGTCCATACTTTTCTAGGGGGGAATATTACTCATTTTATAAATGTCATAAGTTACTGAACTAATCTTTTAATTTTTTAAATTTAATTTTTAATTAATTTATTCATAATTTATTTTAAGTAATCTTTGTGATTATTGTGGGGCTCAGACTCATGACTTAGAGATCAGGAGTTGCATGCCTTACCAACTGAGCCAGCCAGGCACCCCAAACTGGTCTCCTTTATAATGGTTGTTGAGACTAACATTTTTGTTTTGTTAGGATAAACAATAGTGCAGTAAATATTCTTGTACATTCAGTATTTCTGTGCATGTTAGCTAGTATATGTGCAGGGCAAATTCCTATAACTAAGTTGATAGGTCCTGGGGCAAGTACACTTTTAAATTTTCCTGTTTTGCCACGTTGACCTCCAAAAAGATTGTACCAGTTTACATTCCTTTGACAAAGAAATCCAAACAATGTAGAGATGTGTGAAGAAAGAAGGAAAGTTCCCCCTTCCCCACCCACTTTACTCCAGAGATGGCTTTTTATACTTTGGTGGATATCCCTCTAGATTTCAGATGTTGCATATAAATCCATATTTTGTTACACAGATGGAAGCATGTTGTTCTGTCAGTTGTTCTGTCGACAGTAAAGTGTAGTTATGTTTGCATTTCAAAGATAGGTAGAGTGTCTGCTATTAATGGTAGGGCCCATCTGGGGATTTGGTAAGTTAGGAATAAGGGCTGATGAACATTGTTTATTTCCTGTTGCAGTGGGGGTGGGGGATGCTCCCTTGAGTATTGGCAAGTAGGTATTCTTGCATACTTGGGCAAATGCTTTTGATTACAGCCCAAAAATAGGGATACTTTTATACCCAGTTCTTCATATGTGTTCAAAATTCATATGTGCATTTAATTTTTTCCCCACTATGAAATAGAAATGATGTTACCAAGGGGTGGAGGGAGGTGCTCCTGGGTGGCTCAGTCTGTTGAGCATCTGACCCTTGGTTTTGGCTCGGGTCATGATCTGAGGGTCGTGGGATTGAGACCCCCATCGCACAGTGCACAGTCTGTTCAGGATTCTCTCCCTTTCTATCTCCCTCCCCCTGCTCGCTCATGCACAGGTGCCCTCTATCTCTAATAAATAATATCTTAAAAAAAATTATTTGGGGACACCTGGGTAGCTCAGTGGGTTAAAGCTCTGCCTTTGGGTCAAGTCATGATCCCAGGGTCCGGGGATGGAGTCCCACATTGGGCTCTCTGCTCAGCAGGGAGCCTGCCTCTCTGCCTGCTTGTGATCTCTGCCTGTCAAATAAATAAATAAAATCTTTAAAAATGATTTTACCCTGTTTACAGGTGGGAGATTATGGGCAGGTAGGTAGGTAGATAGATAGTTGGGAGCTGGGATAGTATCAGTTCTAGACAAGCTCCGTGACTCTTGGTGACTGGTACAGAGCATTGCATGGGGTAAACATCTGTGCACTATGTTGAAGGGGCTTTAAGCTCTTTGAGTAGCATCTTGATGTTCACTAGTGTTAAACAGCATGCTATTTTTGTGCTCTGTGGCCAGTACAGTGCATACAGTTAACAAGAATGCTGTTTTTGATCTCTTTACATCAAACTCCTGACCTTATGTGCTTGACACTATGGAGAGTTTTAAACATCTGAAACTAGATTATAGTGAATCCATGTACTCCACACTCGGGTTGTAGCATGTATCATTACTTCTTTTATTGCCAACTAATATTCCATTGTATGCATATACCACATTTGTTTATCCATTCATCCATTGATGAACTTTTGGGTTGTTTCCCCCTTTTCTAAAATTTTTTTTTTTTTTTTAAATTTTTAAAGATTTGTTTATTTGACAGAGACAGTGAGAGAGGGAACACAAGCAGGGGCAGAGGGAGGGGGTAAGCAGGCTCCCCACTAAGCAGGGAGCCTGATGTGGGGCTCGATCCCAGGAACCCGGGACCATGACCCGAGATGAAGGCAGCCACTTAACCGACTGAGCCACCCAGGTGTCCTTGGGTGTTTTTTTACTGTGAGTTTTAGTCAAGTATCTCGGGAATACTGTAATATGTAGCAATATTTTATTTTACTTATTTATTTATGTTTATTTTTTAAAGATACTATTTATTTATTTGACAGAGAGACTCAGCAAGAGAGGGAACACAAGCAGGGGGAGAGGGCGAGGGAGAAGCAGGCTTCCCGCTGAGCAGGGAGCCCAACATATGGGGTTCGATCCCGGGACCCTGGGATCATGACCTGAGCTGAAGGCAGATGCTTAACAACTGAGTCACCCAGGTGCCCCAATATTTTGTTACTTTTAATTTAAAAATTATTCATATGCTTCTTAAAGCATATGACATTCGATAGACATTCGATAGAACAAGAGTTGGGCGTATCCTAAGTGCTTAGTTTCCTGTGGCTGCCGTGTAACGGTAGCCACTAGCTGGTGGCTTTCAGCAATAGAAATTTATTCACTCACAGTTCTGGGGAGCAGAGGTCTGAATTCAAGGCATTGGCACATCTGAAGACTCTTGGAGAGAATCTGTTCCATTTTTTCCAGCATCTCATGGTTGGTTTTGCTTGGCATTCCCTGGCTTGTTCCTCAGCATTGTTCCAGCCTCTGCCTCCATTTTCATACTGTTTTCTCCTTTTGGTCTTGTCTTCTGTTTTTCTCAAGTCTCCCCCTGCCTTTCTCTTATAAAGATACTTGTCGGGATGCCTGGGTGGCTCAGTTGGTTAAGCGGCTGCCTTCAGCTCAGGTCATGATCCCAGCGTCCTGGGATCGAGTCCCACATCAGGCTCCTTGCTCAGCGGGGAGCCTGCTTCTCCCTCTGCTTCTGCCTGTCCTCGCCCTCTCTCTCTCTCTCTCTCTCTGACTAAAAAAAAAAAAAAATACTTGTCATTAGATTTGGGGCCCACCTAGATAATCCAGAATGGTGTTCTTGTCTTAAGATCTTTAATTATGTCTATGAATATCTTTTTTTTTTTTAAGAGAAGAATTTTATTTATTTATTTATTTGAGAGAGAGCACACACGAGTACACAAGCAGGAGGGGAGAGGTAGAGGGAGAGGGAAAGAGAATCTCAGGCAGACTCCCCACTGAGCACAGAGCCTGATGTGGGACTGACCTCAGGACCCTGTGATCATGACCTGAGCAGAAATCAGGAGTTAGATGCTCAGCTGACTGAGCCACCAGTTGCCCCCAAAAGATCCTTTTTTTCCCTCCCTCCCTCCCTTCCTTCTGATCCTCTTTATTAGAGAGAGAGAAGAGAGACAGAGCACAAGGAGGGGAGAGGGAGAGTGAGAAGCAAACTCCTCTTAGCAGGGAGCCCAGTGTGGGGCTTGGTTCTAGGACCCTTGGGTCATGACCTGAACCAAAGGCAGACGCTTAACTGACTGAGCCACCCAGACGTCCTCCCTCCATGAACACTTGGTTAGGCAGGATGTAGGCTGGGTGTGCCATTTGTGTGTGGTTTCTAAAGTTTAATGCAGATACGGAAATGACAGCATAAATTGTTGGTACTTGCTTGAAAGTCAGAGGACAGATTTGTCTGAACACAAATAGTACATTGACATGTTCAGTGACCCTGAGGTCAGAAGACTTGCCTGCCAGCTGGCCTCTGTAGGAAGGTTTCCAGGAGGCCCACACAGAAGCAGGGGAATCCCTGCCCATGGCTTGCACTGTCCTTGTGGGTAGAGAGGGAATGTCCCTTGTGCTCCTGGAAATCTCCCTGTGTCAGACTTTGGGAGAGGGAATG
>PISX010010408.1:40258-67021 GCA_004024625.1 Mellivora capensis | reverse complement strand
CCGATCCCATCTTGTTTCTTTTCTTCTTTCCCACCCCCCCAACCCCCCATGTTGCATCTTCACTTTCTCATATCAGGGAGATCATATGATAGTTGTCTTTCTCCGATTGACTTATTTCACTAAGCATGATACCCTCTAGTTCCATCCACATCGTTGCAAATGGCAAGATTTCATTTCTTTTGATGGCTGCATAGTATTCCATTGTGTATATATACCACATTGTCTTTATCCATTCATCTGTTGATAGACATCTAGGTACTTTCCATAGTTTGGCTATTGTAGACATTGCTGCTATAAACATTCGGGTGCACGTGCCCCTTCATATCACTACGTTTGTATCTTTAGGGTAAATACCCAGTAGTGCAATTGCTGGGTCATAGGGTAGTTCTATTTTCAACTTTTTGAGGAATCTCCATGCTGTTTTCCAGAGCGGTTGCACCAGCTCGCATTCCCACCAACAGTGGAGGAGGGTTCCCCTTTCTCTGCATCCTCACCAGCATCTGTCGTTTCCTGACTTGTTAATTTTAGCCATTCTGACTGGTGTGAGGTGATATCTCATTGTGGTTTTGATTTGTATTTCCCTGATGCCAAGTGATGTGGAGCACTTTTTCACGTGTCTGTTGGCCATTTGGATGTCTTCTTTGCAGAAATGTCTGTTCATGTCCTCTGCCCATTTCTTGATTGGGTTATTTGTTCTTTGGGTGTTGAGTTTGCTAAGTTCTTTATAGATTTTGGACACTAGCCCTTTATCTGATATGTTGTTTGCAAATATCTTCTCCCATTCTGTCAGTCTTTTGGTGTTGTTAACTGTTTCCTTTGCTGTGCAAAAGCTTTTGATCTTGATGAAATCCCAATAGTTCATATTTTCCCTTGCTTCCCTTGCCTTTGACGATGTTCCTAGGAAGATGTTGCTGCGGCTGAGGTCGAAGAGGTTGCTGCCTGTGTTCTCCTCAAGGATTTTGATGGATTCCTTTCTCACATTGAGGCCATGCCTTTTTTGAGCCCAGCTAGCACCTAGCACCTTGAGAATCGTCATTCTGCACTCTAGATCTGACATATTACCAATGTACATATTGATTAGTTCCCTAGCCTTTGGTACCGCCTCTTGTTCTTTCTTTTGTGGTGAGTTTTTCTGCCTTGTCATTTTATCCAGATAAGAATATATGAACGAGAGAATAAAATACTAAAAGTATGGCAAGGACCCCAGGAAAATGTGCGTTAACCAAGTCAGAAGAGACCCCAAATGTGGGGAGAAAATGGGGTAAAAAGAAGTTCCAAAAAAAAATTTTTTTAAAAATTAAAACATATAAATTAGACTGGTAAATAGAACAGAGCCACCCACTTGATTTTGGGTGTATTTTGGTCTCTTCAGAGAAACTACCTCCCAAAATTTTAAGGAAAGAAAATTTACATATATATACAAAAATAAGGCTAAACACGATGAAGGGATGGAATATGACTATAAATATGAAAATTTTAAAAAATCCTAAAAAAGGAGTTGATAAGTTGGTTGGGAAAAGAATGAAAAAGACAGTGGAGAGAATTTGCTGAGGCTGGAGACTAGAACAAAGCCCTGTGTTAGATTTAGGGTATATTTTGATCTATTAGAGGAAGTTGTATCCCAAAAGTTAAAAAAAAAATTTTTTTTTAGATTTTATTTATTTATTTGAGAGAGAGAGAGAGAACATGAGAGGGGAGAAGGTCAGAGGGAGAAGCAGACTCCCTATGGAGCTGGGAGCCCGATGTGGGACTTGATCCCGGGACTCGCGGATCATGACCTGAGCTGAAGGCAGTCACTCAACCAGCTGAGCTACCCAGGTGCCCTCCCAAAAGTTTTTAGAAGAAAAAACCTTATATGTATACAAAAAATTAAGTTAGATACAATGAAGGATAAAATATGACTATGACAATAAAGGTTCAAGAATATTTTTTTAAGAAAGGTATTGTTAAGATAAACTAGTTAAAAATGTTAAAAGAGGAAAGAGTAAAAGTTTAAAAAATTAGTATAAGAAAAAAAATAAAATTAAAAAGATTTAATTAACTTTGCAAGACTAAAGAATCATGGGGAGAAAGCCATGAATTCGATGCTTTGCTTTCTCCCCCTTTGGAATTGTGATGTTCTCCTTGATCAGTGAGCTTGGTCTTGGCTAGATGTTCTTGCTGATCTTCTGGGGGAAGGGCCGGTTGTAGTGATTCTCAAGTGTCTTTGCCCGAGGCAGAATTGTACCACCCTTGCCAGGGGCCAGGCTAAGTAATCTGCTGGGTTCTCAGGAGCTTTTGTCACCTTCTGTTCAGCTCTGGAGGACCGGAGTGAAAATGGTGGCCTCCCAATCTCCGGCCTGTAGGAGCCGAGAGCTCGGGGCCCCGCTGCTCAGTGTGGCCTTGGAGAAAAGCTGTCAGTCCCTGTCTCCATGGTCTCCGGAGCACTCCGACTCACCCCGCCTGTGACCGAGCATTTCTGTCTCTGGCATACAGCCCCGTTTGGAGTCTCCAAACCCAGCAGATTCCTGCTGCTCTGCACTTCCGGGGGGGGGGGTTGTGTCTCCCCGGATCTGCCACTTGTGGGGTCCCTGCTCAAAGAGCAGTGGTCCGACTGAGCCACGGATCACAGTTTAAGGTAACCCCGAGCTGAGAGCTCACTCCTTGGCTCTGTCTCTGTAGTCGGCTTCCCCGCTCTAATACCTGCGAGCTCTGTGACACTCAGACACCCCCGATCCTTCTGTGACCCCGCGGGACCTGAGACCATGGTGTCTCCGTGAGGGCTCCACTCCCACTTAGCTCCTGGAGCGATGTCCCTCAGTGGAGCAGACTTTTAAATGTTTGAATTTTGTGCTCCGTTGCTCTGCACTTGCCAGGAGCCGGCCCCTCCCCGCTGCGGTCTATCTTCCCGACACTTCAGATTCACTTCTCCGCAGGTCCTACCTTTCAGAAAGTGGTCGATTTTTCTGTTTCTAGAATTGCTGCTCCTCTTCTCTTTGATCTCCTGTTGGATTTGTTGGTGTTCCGAATGGTTTGATAAGTATCTAGCTGAACTCCTGTGACCTGATACCATCTCAGCTGCTACTCCTCTGCCCTCTTGACTCCTCCCCCTGCCTGATTTTTTTTTTTTTTAAACAGAATATTCTGGGGGCACCTGGGTGGCTCAGTGGGTTAAAGCCTCTGCCTTCGGCTCAGGTCATGATCCCAGAATCCTGGGATTGAACCCCGAATAGGGCTCTCTGCTCAGCAGGGAGCCTGCTTCCCTTCCTCTCTCTGCCTGCCTCTCTGCCTACTTGTGATCTCTGTCTGTCAAATAAATAAATAAAATCTTAAAAAACAACAAAAAAACCCAGAATATTCTGGCCATGGAACAATTTTGTAGTTGAGTTATTTTCAAACTTTTGTGATGCTACTTAACAGCACAACCAAGTTCACGTGCAGGGGATTATAAAACCCAGTGAGGTTTCAGGAACAGTGCCCTATGTACGGTTAACTCTGACATGGTTTATTCTGTTCCAATTTCATTAAAAATAATATACTTTTAAATGGTCTGCAGGATCCTGCAGTAGATCACTGCCTGCAATTAAAAGGTTCCGTGATCTTCTAGAGGAGGTGGTTGAGGCTGGAAGATTAAATGGAGTTCAGCAAACTGGTGTTGGGGTATGGTTAGGAGCCCAGAGCACGGGCTTGGCCTCAGTCCCCAGCTCTGTCATGGCACCAGTGTCCTGCTCAGGCCTCAGTCTTCTATAAAATGGGAACAGCACTCCCTGCCCTGGGGCTTTGAGGACTAGGTGAGAGAATGGCTGTAGGGAAGCCGCTCTTCCTTGTTTCGGCACTTACTGGGTTTTCTCTGACTGCTAGCCCAGTGCTGTCTGTACAGAGGGCAGCATCTACCGCGACCGTTGTGGGGCAGCGTTCGGTAAGGGAACAGGGGGATGAGCATTGCTTAGTCAATGTGCTCACCCTGTGGGATCAGTTCAGGTGACTGCTGCGGTCTGCGCGGGACACATTCTGCTAGTTTATTACAGGTGTGGAACTGCCTAAACCGCCAGGTGGTCGCACTGCCTTCAGTGCAGAAGAGCTGGTCTTCCTCCCCTTGTTCACGGGCTAGAGGTTGATGCTAGAGGGGGTGGGAGTGAGTGTGAGTGTCTGTGTGTGAGTGTGTGTGTGATATCCGCTCAGGGGAAGGCCACAGGACATATTCTCCTGCCTGAGTCTTCTCTCTTCCTCCTCTCATAGTTCACATTTAAAATCCTTTCCCTCCCTTTCTACCCACCCCCTTCTAAAGAACGACCAGCTTTTATGTTTGGGATAACATCTGTCTATAAAAGGAATTGAAGCAAATTTGTACATGAGAATTTAAACAAGAAAATTAAATTCACATAAAGTCCTGCCATGAAGAGAAATCCGTTCATTAACATGTGTTTTTTCTTCCAGTCTGTTTTCATGTGTTAAAAAGAAGGTGGTAATAATACTGTACATTCAAGCACCTTTGTAATGAAATTAAAAACTGAACTGGTCTGGGGCGCCTGGGTAGCTCAGTGGGTTAAAGCCTCTGCCTTCGGTTCAGGTCATGATCTCAGGGTCCTGGGATCGAGCCCCGCATCGGGCTCTCTGCTCAGCGGGGAACCTGCTTCTTTCTCTCTCTCTGCCTGCCTCTCTGCCTACTTGTGATCTCTGTCTGTCAAATAAATAAATAAAATCTTAAAAAAAAAACAAACCCTGAACTGGTCAGATAGCTCTAGATGAGTAAGGTGGCAGGGGGGAGAAGGGACAGAGTTGAGTGGGGGAGACAGTGACCTCTTACTGCTTCTGAGACTGAGGAATGACCTCCAATTTCATCTGCCCTCTCAGGTATTCTGGAACAAATAAGAAAATTGAGTTTAAAATGCTTCCCCACTTGCTGCTCTTTCTCCCGTGTTTGGCACGCACCCCTGAGGTCAGAGGAGCCGGTCTTTATGGGTGTTAGGTTGCTGACAGTACCACCCCATCAGACTGGTGGTAGAGTTGCTGTTTGCTGTGGAATATGGCAGCTGAATTGTTGCTCATGGTTCTGCCAGACATAGGTGTGCCAGCCAGTGCTTTCCAGCTGCTTTGGTTTCCTCGACCAGTGGTCCCGCCCTGGTCCCAACAAGAACCTGGGCGTGAGGCAGGGAGTCCTCTACCTTCCGCTGCAGCTCCTGGATCACACGTGTGCTCTGGAAATGGTGACCTGACCTGAAGCCGGTCTGTTTTCTCTTTTCCCTACAGACTTTGAAGCCAGCTTCATAAGGCTGTTGGACAAAATAACGAATGGTTCTCGGATTGAAATAAACCAAACAGGTAAGCTCTCTTTTTTCCGGTTCTTGAAAGGACGCACATGTACTACTTAAATATTCCTCTACTTCTCATGCCTTTTGACTGTATAAATACTCAGGTGCGAAGAACCAATTTTCTGTCTGTGATACAGTTGTGTGGAGATGTATGTGAAATCTCCAAATGTAAGGGGTGTGCACTTGAAGTCAGAAGTCTGGAAATTCAGATCAACAAATAAGCACCTCCTCTTTTCAGCAACAAAAATACTTTATACCTAAAATTTATGCACAACTTTTCAGAGTCTGTTTATTTATTTTGTCCTAATAAAATTTTATAGCATACTCTGTGAGGTAGTCGTATGTGCTGAATTCTTTTTTTTTTTTTTTTTTTTTAATTTGTCTTTTAAAATAAATATGTACAGGGCGCCTGGGTGGCTCAGCCAGTTGAGCATCTGGCTTTTGGTTTCTGCTCAGGTCATGATCTCGGGGTTGTGAGATCGAGCCCTGCAGTCGGGCTCCATGCCCAGCACACAGTCTGCTTGGCATTCTTTCCCTCTACGTCTCCTTCCCCCTGCCTAGCCTCCACATGCACATTGTCTCTCTCTCAAATAAAAAAAAAAAATCTTAAAAAAAAAAGCACAATTATATGTAAAAGATGTGCATATCCCTTCCCCTGTTCCTCTTCCTGTTCCTCTTCCTGTTCTTCTTCCGTTCCCTCTGAGGGACAGCCACGGTCCTAGCCTGGGGTGTGTGCTCTGGTCTCCGTCACAGGCCTTTGCTTGCATGGGCGCTTCTGGAGCTCAAGCTCTTCCTGGTGCGCCGCAGCCAGGTTCTTCTCTGCTGTGCATGTCACAGAACTTCCCCTGCCAGGCACACGCAGGCCCATCTCATATTCCAGTGGGCCTAGTAGACTATTCTGTTGTATGGAGGCATGATAATTTATTTGACTGCTCCCTACTGATAAATGTTTAGGTTGTTTGTAGCTGTTTGTTGGCTCTTAGAAACTCTTTTCTCAACCTTGTGTGGGAAACCATGCAAACACGGTTGGGCTGGCTCCATGAACTCTTCTGCTTCGCACAGGTAGTCCACAAAGGAAACTGTGCACTTTCTCATCCAGTGGCTCTATACAGGGCCCCTCCATCACGTGAGACTTACGGATCCATAGCTGCATTCGGCCCTACCCTATGGAGAGCAAGTTTTAGGCACGAGACTTCAGGTGCCCTTTGTGACCTCTGATTCCTTGACTGAGTCATCCTTGACTGACTGACTGACTTTGAAATTGCTGGGGATTTTAAAAAATTTTAAATTAAAAAAAAAATTTTTTTAGCAATTTTTATCAGTGATTCAGAGGGTTCATAATTTTTTTTTAAGATTTTATTTATTTGTTTGGCAGAGAGACAACAAGAGAGGGAACATAAGCAGGGGGAGTGGGAGAGGGAGAAGCAGGCTTCCGCTGAGCAGGGAGCCTGGCTCGGGGGTCCATCCCAGGACCCTGGGATCATGACCTGAGCCAAAGGCAGATGGTTAACGACTGAGCCACCCAGGCGCCCCCCCCCCCCATAATTTTTATTTTTAAAGATTTTATTTATTTATTTGGCAGAGACAGCGAGAGAGGAAACACAAGAAGGGGGAACCTGGAGAGGGAAACGCAGACTCTCTGCTGAGTAGGGACCTCCCCCCTCCCAACACCCCGCCTCCAGGACCTTGGGATTGTGACCTGAGCCAAAGGCAGACCCTTAAGGACTGAGCCACCCAGGTGCCCCAATTCAGAGGGTTCATAATTCTTTCCTGGTCATATCTGCAGTTTAAGTTGGGAAGTAAGGCATCTTACATGATCCTGCTTCTACCTCATTACCCCCTGCCCCACCAGAGTAGAAGCCTTCATTCTGATGATCTGACCAGTTTCTCACTTGGTTAATTTGTAGGCACAGATTTGCAGACTAATGATAATGCAGTCGTCTTCTTCTTCTTCTTCTTCTTCTTTTTCTTTTTAAAGATTTTATTTATTTATTTGAGAGAGAATGAGTGAGAGAGAGCATGAGAGAGGAGAAGGTCAGAGGGAGAAGCAGACTCCCCAAGGAGCTGGGAGCCCAATGCGGGACTCGATCCTGGAAGTCCGGGATCATGACCTGAGCCCAAGGCAGTCACTCAACCAACTGAGCCACCCAGGTGCCCTTCTTCTTTTTTTAATGAAACTCCAAATTTTAAAATTTTATGTAACTCCAAAGAACTTTCCTTTTGAGTGACCAAACCCAGATCTCTTTTTTCTAATGTTAAATTTATTGGTAAATTATGCCAGTAGATAGTGGCAAAAGATTTTGAGCAGCAGCAATCCCTTGTTCCCCATTTATGAAACCCCCAAATAATCTAGAATATTTTACTTTGCTTTTCCACCTAATACATACACCCAGTAAGAAACTTTGGATGTTACAAGTATGAGAAAGAGTGAATAACAGAATTTCCACTGAAGCTATTCAGTAATTTTAAGTCTTTCCATTTGTTGCTATTAACCTAAAATAGCTCCTTTTTTCTTCTCTCTCTTTTTTTTAAATAGCTCCTATTAACAGAATTAAGTGCCATCAAGTACTTGCCTTCTCTAGGAATCCTGCTGGTGGAGTGTGCTTTATGCAAAATCTCATTTCAAGGACCCGGAAGAAGCCGGTTGTTGGTGTGATGGTTTCAGCATGTCATTTGTAAAGCCCCCACCTGCAGGCAGGGTGTGCTGTTGGAAGACCAGGGCGCCTGTTAGGATCTGTCCTCTGCACCCTGCTATGACTTTGGCAACTCGGATGCTTAGGGAGGGGTTTAATTTATTACCGTTTATTAAATTACACTCACAGTTTATTATTGTTACAGGGGCTTGACAGTAATGAGTCAGCTTTTGGAGTGAGGTGTGGGCTATTAGGAATGGCATTTTGAACTTCTTGAATGCCCTTGTCAGACTTTCCCCTTGAGATTTACTGCCTTCGTTGCCTTTGTGACACTTATGTGTTTTTTTTTGTTTTTCTGTTTTTTTTCTGTTGAATGTGGCTCTTCTTCCGGTGCAAGGAACGACTTTGTATTACCAGCCTGGCCTCCTGTATGGTGGGTCTGTGGAACATGACTGTAATGTCCTTCGCAGCATTGGCTACTACCTGGAGAGTCTTCTTTGCCTGGCTCCGTTTATGAAGCACCCGTTAAGAATCGTTCTGCGGGGAGTAACCAATGACCAGGTTGACCCTTCGGTGAGTAGTGAGTAGTTTTGTCTCCTGCAGCAACCCAGCATTAGAGAAACAAGTTCCCCGATAGAGCACAGGTTTATTGCTGAGCGCCTTTGTTTTGTGCTTTACCTGGAGATTTAGACATTAACCGCTCTAGGAAGCAGATGAGCCAAGACTTGAAATCATCAGAGTCAGTGACGATCGTTCACATTTATCACGGTGCCTTTCGTTGTCGCGTCTACGAGCCGTTAGAATAGAAGCGTGCAGTCTCATCACAGTGAAATGGGCTCTGTTGGCGCAGGTGCTCGAGAGTGGAATCTTCTTAAGGTCATGTGTTGGCTGTGGCTGGAAGGCAGCAGACCAGAATTTTATTTATTTATTTATTTATTTATTTATTTTAAATTTATTTGTCAGAGGGAGAGAGAGCGGGCGAGCACAGGCAGACAGAGAGGCAGGCAGAGGCAGAGGGAGAAGCAGGCTCCCCGCCGAGCAAAGGAGCCCGATGTGGGACTCGATCCCAGGACGCTGGGATCATGACCTGAGCCGAAGGCAGCCGTTTAACCAACTGAGCCACCCAGGCGTCCCCCAGAATTTTAGACAGAAAATAATAATATCTCCTTGGCACTGTTGTAACATAATCTTGACTTACTCGGGTTTTAATCATAAATTTTAGGACTTTTCTTCTTCCAAGAAGAGTTTGCAGATTTAGAAAATGGGCAAGGGCAGGGAAGGTATACGTGAACTTGGATAGTTTGTGGGCAAGCTGCTGCTGCTTCTTTTTTTTAAGATTTTATTTACTTAGAGAGAGAGTGAGTGAGAGAACACAAGCAGTGGGGAGAAACAGATGAAGAGAGAGAAGCCAGCTCCCTGTCGAGCAAGGAGACTGACGCGGGGCTCTATCCCAGGACCTTGGGATCACCACCTGAGCTGAAGGCAGACACTCACCCGACTGAGCCACCCAGGCGCCCCAGCAAGCTTCTTATTCAGCATCCTAACTTTCCTGCATGTGTGGGGAGGATAGTTTGTTATACACATGGGATCCACAGCTGTCTTAGTGCCCTTCTAGGGTGGGTTTTGTCATGTGTGCATGTGTGTGTGTGTCTTTGTGTGTGAGAGAGAGAGAGACAGAGACAGAAACAGAGATGAGAGCAGTTTTGTCCAGGCCTGCCTTGTACTTCTCTTGTGTGGAAGGAAGGATCCCCGCCTTTCAATTCTTTTTTGGCCACGTAAATCGTAAAGCTGAGGGCCACGAGGTGAAATCCTGATCAAGGACACTTGTCTTCATCTCTACCGATACTGGACCGGGACCACTGAGGGGTGGCTCTGAGGCAGTGTGAAGTGTGCAGCTTTCCTAACCAGAAAAGACCAATTAGATGGTGCAGTGAGACCACTGGTATTCACTAAGACATCTGTTAAGGTACAAACTTTGTTAATGTGTTGCTAGGCACTAAAAGACTCAATTCTTAGTTCTTGGGAATTGAGACACATAAACCCTTTTCTTAGGATCCTGAAGATCTGAAATTCTCAGTTGTAAAGGAATGTTGCCTAAACTGTTTAGAATTTAAAGATTGATTTATTTACTTTAGAAAAGGAATGAGGGGGGCGGAAGGAGAAGGAGAGAGAGAATCCCAGGCAGACTTCTTGCTAAGTGCAGAGCCTGACATGGGGCCCCCATCTAACCCCCCTGAGATCATGACCTAAGCTGAAACCAAGAGTTGGGATGCTCAACCGACTGTGCCACCCAGGTGCCCTACCCCCACTTTTAAAAAAGATTTATTTATTTAAACTAATTTCAGATGATTGCTTTTTTTCCTGCATTTTCTGAAGATTCTAGGAAACCACCTTTCAGTTAAAAGTGTGAGAGAGAGGGCGCCTGGGTGGCTCAGTGGATTAAAGCCTCTGCCTTCAGCTCAGGTCATGATCCCAGGGTCCTAGGATCGAGCCCTGCATTGGGCTCTCTGCTCAGCGGGGAGCCTGCTTCCCCCCCTCTCTCTGCCTGCCTCTCTGCCTACTTGTGACCTCTCTCTCTCTATCAAATAAATAAATCTTTAAAAAAAAAAGTGTGAGAGAGGCCTCTGTACTTTTAGAATGGAGGTGGCGAGGGAGAGCCTTGCATATTGGGAACAGCTCTGAAGCATGCGGTAAACTTGGACACTATATGTCTTAGTTTTCTCCTATTTTTTTTCTTTTTCTTATAATTTCTAATAATCTTAAAAGCTGTTTCTACTGGCATTATTAAAAAAGTTTTTATTTTTTTTAAGATCTTATTTATTTATTTGACAGAGAGAGAGAGAGATCACAAGTAGGCAGAGAGGCAGGCAGAGAGAGAGGGGGAAGCAGGCTCCCCTCTGAGCGGAGAGCCCGATGCAGGGCTCGATCCCAGGACCCTGAGACCATGACCTGAGCCGAAGCCAGAGGCTTAACCCACTGAGCCATGCAGGCGCCCCCAAAGAAGTTTTATACATTAACAATGACAAAGCTTAAATGACATATTCCCTAGAAATAATATTCTTTTTTTTTTTTTTTTTAAGATTTTATTTATTTGACAGAGACAGAGTGAGCACAAGAAGGGAAGCAGGCAGAGAAAGAGGCAGGCAGAGGCAGGCAGAGAAAAGGGGGAAGCAGGCCCCCCACATGGCAGGGAGCTCGATGCAGGGCTTGATCCCAGGAACCTGGGATCATGACCTGGGCTGAAGGCTGATGTTTAACCAACTGAGCCACCCAGGTACCCCAATAATCTATTTTTTTAAAGATTTTTAATTTATTTGATACAGAGAGAGAGAGAGAGAGAGAGAGAGAGATCACAAGTAGACAGAGAGGCAGGCAGAGGGAGAGGGGAAAGCAGACTCCCTGCTGAGCAGAGAGCTCGATGTGGGGCTCGATCCCAGGACCCTGAGATCATGACCTGAGCCGAAGCCAGAGGCTTAACCCACTGAACCACCAAGGCACCCCCAGTATTTTTTTTTTTTTTAAGATTTTATTTACTTATTTGACAGAGAGAGTGCACACAGAAGCAGGGGAAGGGGCAGAGGGAGAGGAAGAAATAGACTCCCCGCTGAGCAGAAGCACGACATGAGGCTCGGTCCCAGGATCCCGGGATCCTGGGACCTGAGACAAAGGTAGACACCGAACCGAATGAGCCCCCAGGCGCCCCTTGCATGCAGAGTATTTAAAAGAAGATCTATTTTTACATGTTGCAGAGCTCTCTGCTTTTGCTAGCTGCATTGCTGAAATGACCTTGGTTAGTTCCTGGCTCCAGACCAGGATAAAATAAATACACCTAATCCTGGATGAGAGTAACTTTTAAAGCCCGTGGCTTCATCATTTCAAGCTTTCTCTTTAATGTATGGCTCCCCTGATTCACGTATACTCTGCACACGCAAGGACAAGTTCGAAGAGTTCCCTTCTGGAACTCGGTCTCCTGAGGTGGACAGTCTCCTGAGGGAGACTACAGGGTCACTCCTGTCAGAGGTACAAACGAAGTGCTGAGGGCTGGGGAGGGTGTTCTAGGGAAAGGAAGCCGGAGTCAGTCTCAGATTTTAGGAAGATAAGGATGAATTGAGCGATGTCAACTAGATTGAGCATTATGGGCATGCAGGTGAAAAGGAGGGGACAGATCTGAAGGACATTGTGGAGTGAGACACTTGTTGATTGGCAGCTGATTGGAGGTGGGATAGGAAAAAGTAGTTATAAAACACACCAGGATTTCTATTCATCACTGAAAGGATAGTGTGGAAGGATAGAGATCAGATAGCATTTGACACAGGGAAGAAGAAAATTGTGGTAGGTTGATGGACAGTGTGTTTAATTTTGATACTCTTCTCTGGGATATTGGCAGGATATTAACTTGGACATGTTCAGCTGGCAGTTAGAAATTACTGTCTGAAGCCTCAGAGGTAGGTCATAGGATCTTACCTATTGATAGTTAAGTCCCCTGAAGAATGACATTGACCAGTACCAAGGTTGAACAGCGGTGGCTGTTTGAATTAATCCTACAGGCGTTCTTCCTCCGGCTTGGACAGTGTGGTGATGGTGTGTGTATCCGAATCAGTGGTTCATGTTTGAGACCCCAGATTTATGTTGTAGTAAGTTGATGTGGCAGCGCCGGGTGGCCATCAGCAGGACCTGCGTGGTGCTGCCCTCTTTGGATAAATCGTGAACTCTCTGGTTGGACACAGATCTTAGCGGATCTCATGATTCATTACAATTCCCTTTTTGGCCTCTGTGGGCCACATGGTTCCTGAGACTGAGAACAGAGGAAGAAGAGGAAATGAATGTTTAAGGTATGAGTGGGAGAAGGAGCCGGAGACAGTGACCGTGAAGATCGGGGTTGAGTTCTAAGAAGAGGGGGATGACTCACAGACCCAGTCTTGGCTGGAGCTCACTTTGAGCCAGGCAGGGAGATTCATTGGGCAGCGAGAAGTTATGTTGACCTTTGAGAGAGCGGTGTCATTGGACTATAAGGACAGGCATGGGTTGAGGAATAAATAGTAGATAGAACTGTGGAAACCTGGGAAATTGTTCTAGAAGGCTAGATAGGATGATTCTTTAAGAGCTGAGTTTTTTCTTTTTGGATTGGTATGGTTTTTGTTTTCTGAACGAGGGGAAGCTTGATTGTGTTTGTGGGCAGAGGTGATGCTGTAGTGGAGAAAGGAACAATTAAAATAAAAGGAGTGTGGGTGTTTGTAAGGCTGACTCCAACAGTTGGAGGGGTGAGGGTCAACAGTGGAAGTGATGGGGTGAGCCTTGTGCAAGAAGAGGGACATTTTCCCCCAGGGGACAAAAGGACAGCAAGTGGGGACAAATTCTGAGGAGAAGCAAAGTTCAGGAGGTCTCTGATTCTCAGTAATTCTGCATCAGAGCCACGGATCAATAGGCGAGTGAAGATTCCAGTCTTTTCTGTTCCCTCCTGGGAGGGGAAACGAAGTACAGGTCCGTGTGCTGTGTGCTGGGTGCTCTTCTGGGTGAACCTGTGTTCGTGTGTGTGCATCCCTATTTATTAAATTCTTACAGCAGCCCTGTAAGAGGTAAATGTTCTTAACCACCAGTTCAGGTGGGAGCTGGGAGCGAGTTTCTGCCCTTTTTCTTTTTGGCTTGGAGCTGGTCACATTTCTGTCTGTTGACTGACTGGACTGGAGGGCAGGTAATGCCTTTGCTCTCAGGTGCCACCTGGTCGGACTTTTGCCTGTAACCACAGTTACAGTCCGTTTTCCTTAAGCAGAACGTACAGACCGTCCTCTGTCTGCTAAAGTCAGTGTGGAACCAGGGGAGCATGTCCTGTCCAGCCCCTCACTGTGCAGGAGGCACCCAAGGCCCTGGGGATGTGGGGCAGTGTCCAGGTGTCACAGCAGGCTTAAGAGGCAGAGAGGGACTCGAGCCCACGTCTGCTTTTCCTAGTCCCATGCACCATGGTGCCGGTCCTGCGTGTCGAGCAGGGAGTGAGTCAGGAGACCAGACCACACCTCGGGTCTGCTTCTGGCTGAACTGCAAAGTCCATTGACCTCGTCCTTTTGACTCCACGTATAAGTAGGCTGAGCCGGCAGTGATGCACCGTTTTCCTCGCCCGTCTTTCCCCGAGGAGGGCTGATGGGCGCCTCGTTCCTGGGAGTCATGCCACCAGAGCAGCCCGCATCCGTGCATCCCTCACTTTTCCCAGAGTCTGGTTTGGCCTTCTCCCCAGTTGCCCTTCATTCTAGTCTAGACTGACTTCTCTGTTCGAGCAAACCCAAATGCATATATTAAGTTTTTAACGTGTGTCTAGCTGCAGTATTTAATGAAATTAGCTAATCTTTAGTGAGTTTTCCTCGTAGCTGCTTCTGCCCCACCTGATCCGTTGTGAACATGTTCCCAGGCTACATCGTCATCTCTGCCTCTGGTTAGTTTTGTGGAGTCGAATATGGAGTTGGGGCCCGTTCTGTGCTACGGAGCCTTCCTGGAGCGTCGTTCTGCCGAATCTTACCTTGTTAGAGTCGGCAGCGGCTTGTAGACAGGCTGAGCCCTTTGCCTCAGAGACAAGGCAGTTCAGACGTTTAGGATTTTCTGACCTGAGGCCACACAGCTAACGGGAGGCAGAGCCTGGACCATGACTGGACTGTTCCCTCTGTGCCGTGCCCACGCTGCCTGTCCTCTCTGCCAGCGGACAGGGTCAGCCCCTGCAGACCGAGGAGCAGCTCTGTTGCATTGGGAGCAAATAAGGGAGTGATTTTCCTTCCCAAGTTGCTGTTGAGACAACGTTCACTGATTGGTTAGCTGACCCGATTTGAATGTCATCCTACTCCCTCTGGGCAGTCTGCAGATAAGTAAGCAGAGGACCTGAGGCCTCCCAGTAGCCCCAAAGGAGGAGACACAACAGCAACATTTGGCATAGCCTTGCCGTTAACTGTGGGTATTGTCATCACAGTCGGGGTCTGTGCTGCTCCTGGAGTTTGTGGCAGCCCGTCCCTGTCTGCCCCCACCCCCTCGTGGGCTCACCACCTCCCCTTTACCTGGCTGTGTGGTGGGCATCAGCAGGATCGCGGGTGGCCCCAGCTCAGGTTCATTTGGTTTGCTTTGGCTTGGCGTGCCAGCAGCTTTAAATGTTAAACAACCATGTCTGAAAAAGAAAAGTCTGATATTTTCTTCTATAGCATTTATACCTACAAGAAAGCAGAAGTTGGGGCCCCTGGATGGTTTAGTCGATTAAAGTGTCTGACTCTTGCTTTTGGCTCGGGTCATGATCTCAGGGTCCTGGGATCGAGCTACACGTTGGGCTCTGAGCTCAGCAGGGAGTCTTGTTTGAGGAGTCTCCCTCTTGCCTTGCAGCCCCCCACAATGAATAAATAAATTGAAAAAAAAAAAAAGGAACAGAATGAGCAGAAGTCCCAGTTTGTTTTCTAGATGAACTCAGCAGTTTCTTTTTTTTTTCTTTTTTTTTTTAAATTTTTACTTATTTATTTGACAGACAGAGATCACAAGTAGGCAGAGAGGCAGGCAGAGAGAGAGGAAGGGAAGCAGGCTCCCTGCTGAGCAGAGAGCCCGACGCGGGGCTTGATCCCAGAGAGCCTGATGCTGGGCTCGATCCCAGGACCCCGGGATCATGACCTGAGCCGAAGGCAGAGGCTTTAACCCATTGAGCCACCCAGGCGCCCCGAACTCATCAGTTTCTTGATGCTTTTTGCATGATGCATATGAGCCTCATGATGACGCATAGGGTAGGTGTATAATGTATAAAGTGAGGGAAGAGGGGCTCAGAGAAGCCCATGGCTTGTAGGATTGCAGTCTTAACTTGGGAGCAGAGCCGGCCCTTGCTGTTGTAAGCCGGCGTGCTTTCTCGTCACAGGACCGCATCAACTCCCTGGTTGCTAAACCTCATCCTGCTTCATGGGCTCTTTATTCTTTCCACCTCTTAAGATCTATTTTTTATTTTTTTTTTAAAGATTTTATTTATTTATTTGAGAGAGAGGGAGAGCACAAGCAGGGGGAGCAGCACAGGGAGAGAAAGAAGCAGATTTCTTGCTGAGCAGGGAACCTGATGTGGGGATGATCCTGGAATCCTGGGATCATGATCTGAGCTGAAGGCAGATGCTTAACAACTGAGCCACCCAGGTGCCCCTGAAAGTTTAACTAAACTTTTTTTTTTCCTAAAATAATTCTACAGGTTGATGTTCTTAAGGCAACAGCCCTTCCTCTGTTGAAGCAGTTTGGAATTGACGGTGAATCGTTTGAACTAAAGGTAAGAATGTGCACGCGGTTGGCTGTGCACGCATGTAAGATATTCTCCGATGAGCTCATCGGAAGACGCAGTGTGTCTGTGTGTGTCACACTGAAGTCACCACTGAGGAGACCCCCAGGAACCATGAAGAGACATTGCAGACTGCGCTGAGAGGGGACTCAAGCTGTGACCGCGGTCACGCCAGTTCCCTTGCGCGTACTTTGTGGTGGGCGAAGTGCTCGCTGCCCCCCATCTGGGCTTCTTTATTCCTCAGCAGCTCCGCCGGGAAGCAGCCAAGCTGGGCTTCTGGCCACTCGGCCTCTCTGAGCGAGATCATCCAGATGTCATTCGGGTCTCGGGCCTCCCAACCTGGACACCCCGGAGAATTTTCAGTTTTCAAAACCTAGAAGTAATTTAAGCATCAGTTTGTTTGCTGTCGAGAGGAATTATTACATCAGTAAGTTAACTGGTATCTTAAGCAGTTTAGCATCTCTACTTCTTAAACTAATGTTTTAAACAAGGGAAATGACTGCATTATTATTTAATAAAATGAGTTTTGGTAGATTAGTTAATTGTGTAGGGAGGAGAAATGGTTCCTGATGGGTAAGAAAGGGGCCGAGCCGCTCACTGTAAGCGCGAGGGAGCAGGCGCTGGCGGTGAAGCGACCCGCTGGCCAGCCGGGGCCTGGGCCTGGGCCGGGCCAGGCCGGCCCTGTGTCTGCTGCTCTTCCTGCCACGCGGTTTGGGTCCCTGCTCCTCAAGCGCCCTTTCGGTGCTCACGTGAGGTGCTGATGATCTCGACTGGATTGATGGCTGCTGAAGAGCTCACTGTTCTAAGGAAGAGCTCCTGGGCCTGAACCAGCCGGCGCTGGGTGTCAGCGCCCCCCACTCTGCCGCACGCTCACCTCCGCTTTCTCGCCGCCTGTGCAGGTGGTGCGCCGGGGAATGCCTCCTGGAGGAGGAGGCGAAGTGCTCTTCTCGTGTCCCGTCAGGAAGGTCCTGAAGCCGGTCCAGCTCACAGACCCGGGAAAGATCAAGCGGATCCGAGGGATTGCGTATCCTTTGCATTTGATTTAGATCTTTATCTCTCACGGGCCTCATGAAGATAAGAATGACTCATACCAATTTACTTCTTTCCAGTCATTTACTTTGTAGACACAGTCTTGGAGAAGTCTTAACGGTGAAATTGTAATTGTTGGCTGAGACACGATGTTTTATTTTCTGTCTCACCATGACTAGACTAACCCATTCCTTGTTTTTGTTTTGTTTTGGTTTGGTTTTTTGGTGAATGCTGAAGCAGACAGCTCCCGGGTGTGGGCTGCTCTCCTGAGGGCTTTGGTTTAGGGACCACCAATGCACCGTAGTCCCTCCCTGAGAAGAGCTCATTGTCTGATGAGGGAAGCGTGTGTAAACGTGTAAGATGGTGTAGACGGATGCGTAGGGGGCTGGGGGAGCTGAGATGGGGCTGGCACATTTTGTCTGGAAGATGTAGGAGAGCAGGAATGGTGTCTACTCATTATGTGGTTACTCTGCATGCACTGTGATAGTATAACTATACACTTTCTTCCTTTCCAAAAAACCACTTTATTGATAAACGATTTACGTGCAGAAATCTATACATATTCAGTGTGTACAGCTTGATGAGTTTGCAGATGAGTGTCTACCTGTGAAACCAGCAGCATAGTAGTACCATAAACAAACCTCTTACACACTAAGGTTTCTTTTTGCCTTCTGTGTTTTATCTTTACACTTTTAATTTTTTGTGATAATAATACTTGACCTAGATCTACTCTCTTAGCAAATTTAAAAAGAATTTCTTGAGGTGCCTCGGTGGCTCAGTCAGTTGAGCATCTGACTCTCTCTCTCTTTTTTTTTTAAGATTTTCTTTTTTTTTTTTTTTAATTTTACTGATTTGAGAGAGAGAGCACAAGCAGTGGGGGAGGCAGAGGGAGAAGCAGACTGCCCACTGATGCGGGAGCCGATGAAGGGTTTGACCTCAGGACCCGGAGATCATGCCCCGAGCTGAAGGCAGACACTTAACCATCTGAACCACCCAGGAGCCCCAAGCATCTGACTCTTGATTTTTTGCTCAGGTCCTGATCTCAGGGTTGTGGGTTTAAAGCCCTGCATGGGGCTCAGTACTTCATGCTTGGCGCGGAGTCTGCCTGGGATCCTCTCTCTCCTGACCCTCTCCCTGCTCGCTCACATGCTCTCTCTCTCTCTCTCAATAAATAAATAAGATCATGGGGCACCTGAGTGGCTCAGTGGGTTAAGCCTCTGACTTCAGCTCAGGTCATGATCTCAGAGTCCTGGGATCGAGCCCTGCATTGGGCGGGCTGGGATCGAACCCCGCATCGGGCTCTGCTCAGCAGGGAGCCTGCTTTCCCCCTCTTCCCCCCTCCTGCTTCTCTGCCTACTTGTGATCTCTGTCTGTCAAATCAATCAATAAATAAAATCTTAAAAAAAAATCTTTAAGCCCCAGTATAATTATCTTAGCAAATTTTTAAGTATATAATACAGGCATTATGGTACACAGTAGATCTGTGGGACTTGGTCATCTTGCATAAGTGAAACTTTGTACCCTTTGACTGATGTCTCCCCGTTTCCCCCTCCCCTCCGTCCAGCCCCTGGCAGCCACCATTCTACTCTCTGCTTCTGTGAGTGTGACTATTTTAGATTGCTTATGTAAATGGAATTATGCATATTTGTTCTTCTGTGTCTGGCTTATTTCACTTAGCACATTGTTTTCCTTATTCACCCATGTCACGGATGACAGCATTTACTTTGTTTTTAAGGGTGAATGATATTCCATTGTATGTAAATATAACATTTTCTTTATTCATCTTTCATTGGACATTTAGCTTGCTGTCATGTCTTGGCTCTAGTGAATAAAGCTAAAATGAATGTGGGAGTGTTTCAGTTTCTGTGACTATGTACCCAGAAGTGGGACCGTGGGATCAAATGGTATCTCTCCTTTTAATTTCTTGAGGAACCTCCCTACTGTTTTCTATAGTGGCTGTACCAGTTTGCATTCCCATCATCAGTGTATAAGGATTCCCTTTTCTTCACAGTGTCAGCAATACTTGTTATCTTTTTTTTTTTTTGATTGCCACTACTCTAACAGGCATGAGGTTATAGCTCATTATGGTTTTGATTTGTATTTCTCTGATGATGAGTGATGTTGAGTACTTTTCCATGTGAATGTTTGAACATTTCTGGGTCTTCTGTGGAGAAATAATCTATCCAGGTCTTTGCCCATTTTTTAATTGGGTGGTTTTATTTTATTTTTATTTATTTTTATTTTTATTTTTTTAAGATTTTATTTATTCATTTGACAGAGAGAGAGATCACAAGTAGGCAGAAAGGCAGGCAGAGAGAGAGGGAGAAGCAGGCTTCCCGCTGAGCAGAGAGAGTCCAACTCAGGGCTCAATCCCAGGAGCCTGAGATCATGATCCAAGCTGAAACCAGAGGCTTAACCCACTGAGCCACCCAGGTGTCCCAATTTTATTTTATTTTATTTTATTTTAAGATTTTATTTATTTACTTGAGAGAGAGAGCATCAGAGAGGAGAGGGACAGAGGGAGAAGCAGACTCTCTGCTGAGCAGGGAGCCCGATGTGGGACTCGATCCCGGGACTCCAGGATCATGACTTGAGCTGAAGGCAGTCGCCCAACCAACTGAGTCACCCAGCCACCCCCCCAATTTTATTTTTAAGATTTAATTTTTAAGTACTCACTACACCCAGTGTGGGGCTTGAACTCCCAACCCTGAGATTAAGAGTCGCACACTCCACCCGCTGAGCCAGCCAGGTGCCCCTGGGTTATATAGTTTTATTTTCTTTTTGCTTTTGAGTTGTATGAGTTTCTTATGTATTTTTTTCTTATGTATTTTTGATATTAATCAGAGGTATAAATTACAGACATTTTCTCTCATTCTCTGGGTTTTCACTTTGTTTCTTTTGCCCTTGTTTTGGTATTCCATGCAAGAAAGTGTTGCTGGTGCTAAAAAGCTTTTCCTCTGTGTTTTCTTCTTGGAGTTTTACAGATTTAGGTCTTAAGTTTATCTTTAATCCATTTTGAGTTGACTTTTCTGTGTGGTGTTTGTCTGTTGAACACATATGTACAAATATATTTCTAGGCTCTCTGTTCCATTGCTTTGCTTGTTTTTATGTTGGTACTGTGCTCTTTGGATTATTGTAGCTTAGTAATATATTTTGAAATCAGGAACTCTGATGCTTCCAGCTTTGTTCTTTTTGCTCATAATTGCTTTAGCTACCTAGAGTCCTTCGTAGGACTCTATAATAATATACAGTATTATAATAATATATAATATATATATAGTATATATATTATATGTGTAATATATATAATCTTATAATATCTTATACTATATAATATATATTATAAGATATAATATAATATAACATATATAATATATAATAATATATCTTATAATCCATATCTTATATGGATTATATCTTATATAGATTATATATCTATATATATCTTATAATATATATAATATATTATATAAAATATAAAATATATTTTATAAAATATAAAATATATATAATATAAATATAAAATATAAAACTTATATGGATTATAAGATATATTATTATATATTATATATGCTATATTATATCAACATATATAATATATAATAATATATCTTATAATCCATATAAGTTTTAGGATTTTTTTTTTCTGTATGTTATTTTCTGTATTATTCTATAAAAAATTTAGAATTTTGATTAAGAGTTGCATTGAATCTGTAGGTCACCTGGGATAGTATGGACGTTTCAAAAATATTAATTCTCTCAGTCCATGAACATGGGCTGTCTTTCCATTTATGTGTGATTTTTAAAATGTCTTTTGTAAGTGTTTTATACTTTTTTTTTTTTTTAAAGACCTTACCTATTCATTTGACAGAGAGAGACCACAAGTAGGCAGAGAAGCAGGCAGAGAAAGAGGGGGAAGCAGGCTCCCTGCCGAGCAGAGAGCCCAACTCGGGGCTTGATCCCAGGACCCCGGGACCATGACCTGAGCCAAAGGCAGAGGCCCCATCCCACTGAGCCCCCCAAGTGTTTTATACTTTTGGCACCCCAAGTGTTTTATACTTCTTAGTATATAAGTCTTTCACCTTTTTGGTTAAGTTTATTCCTAAGTATTTAAGTTTTTTGGCATGCTCTTGTAAATAGGATTATTTCCTTGATTCTTATTCAGATAGTTTATTGTTAGTGTATAGAAGCGCAAGTTGATTTTGTAGTCTGCAACTTTAAAAAATTCATTTATTCCAGTAGTTTTTTTTGGGGGGGGGGTATTATCTTTGGGGTTTCTATATATAAGATCATGTCATCTGCAGATAGATGATTTTACTCCTTCCTTTCCAGTTTGGATTCCTTTCATTTCTTTTTCTTGGTTCATTGCTCTGGCTAGGATTTATGGTACCAGGTAATAGTACTGTACATGTATATACAGTACCATGACTAGAAGTGGCAAGAGTGGTCATCCGTGCTTTGTTCCAAATTGTGGAGGAAAAGCTTTGAGTTTTCCACCATTGAAGATGTTAGCTGTGGGCTTTTCATGTATGGTCCTTATTGTATTGAGGGGAGTTTCTTCTATAATTAATTTGTTGAGATTTTTAAATATGAAAGTGTTGAATTTTGTCAGCTGCTCTTTCTGTATCTCTTGAGATAGTCATGTGATTTATGGCCTTCGTTAATATGTTAATATGGTATAGCATGTTAATTGATTTGCATATAACCATCCTTGCATCCCAGGGATAAATCCCACTTGGTTATGTCATATGATCCTTTTAATGTATCATTGAATTTAGTTTGCTAAAATTTGTTGATAATTTTTGCATCCATGTTCATCAAGGTTATTGGCCTGTAGTTTCCTTTTCTTGTAGTGTCTTTCAGGTCTGGCTTTGGTATCAGGGTGATGTTGGCTTCATAAAATGATTTTGGAAGTGTTCCCTCTTCAATGTTCGTGGAAGTTTGAGGATTGGTAGTAATCATTCTTTACACGTTTGGTAGAATTCACCAGTGAATTGATTAATCTGGTAAAGCCATCTGGTCTTGGGCTTTTTTTTTTTCATGAGGTTTTTTGGTTACTGATTCAGTTTCCTTATTTGTTACTGTTCTGTTCAAGTTCTAGTCCTGATGCAGACTTGGTAGAATTTATCCATTTCTTCTAGGTTGTCCACTTTGTTGGCATGTAATTGTTCATAATTTTTTAAAAAAATTTCTGTGGCTTTAGTTGTAATGTCTCCTCTTTCATTTCTGATTTTATTTGAGTCTTCTCTCTTTTTTCTTTGTCTAGCTAAGGGTTTGTCAAATTTTTTTTTATCTTTTCAAAAAACTGACTTAATTGTGTTGATTTTTTTTCCTGTTGGTTTTCACTTCACTGTTTCATTTATGTTTACTCTATTATTTCTTTCCTTCTGCTAACTTTGAATTTTAGTTTATTCTTTTTCTGGTTCCTTGAAGTGTAAAGTTAGGCTGTTTATTTGAGATCTTTTCTCCTTCTGTAGAAAGAATGTAGGTGCTTATCACTATAAAATTCCTTCTTAGTACTTCTTTTGCTTTGTCCCATAAGTTTGGGTATGTTGTGTTTTCATTTTTGTTGTCTCTGGGTATTTTCCATTTCCCTTTTGGTTTCTTCTTTGGCCCCATGTTTTTTTAAGAATACATTCATTTTCATCTGATTGTGAATTTTCCCATTTTCTTGCTGTTATTGATACCTAGTTTCATTCCATTGTGGTTGGAAAGGGTACCTGAGGTGATTTTAGCCTTCTTAAACTTGTTACGACCTGTTTTGTGACCTACTGTGTGATCCCGGAGAATGTTCCTGTGCACATGAGAAGAATGTGTACCCTGCTACTGTTGGGTGGAGTGTCCTGTGGAAGTCTGTTAGTTCCCCTGGGCTTATGATGTTGTTCAAGTCACCTGTTGCCTTACTGATTTTCTTCCTGGGTGTTCTATCCATTATTGAAAGTGGGGCAAGGGGGCACCTGGGTGGCTCAGTTGGTTAAGTGACTGCCTTTGGCTCAGATCATGATCCTGGAGTCCCAGGATTGAGTCCTACTGGAGGGGTGGGGGCTCTGCTCCGCAGGGAGTCTGCTTCTCCCTCTGACCCCCCCCATGCTCTCTCTCTCTCCCTCTCTCATTCCCTCTCTCTCAAATAAATAAATAAAATCTTAAAAAAAAAAAAAAAAAAAGAAGGGTGCCTGGGTGGCTCAGTGGGTTAAGCCTCTGCCTTCAGCTCAGGTCCTGATCTCAGGGTCCTGGGATCAAGCCCCTTATCAGGCTCTCGGCTCTGCGGGGAGCCTGCTTCCCTGTCCCCATCTGCCTGCCTCTCTGCCTACTTATGATGTCTGTCTCTCTGTCAAATTTAAAAAAAAAAACCACAAAAACAGTGGGGAAGGAAGTCTCCTATTACTGTTGTATGGCTGTCTCTGTATTCAGATCTGCTGTTGTTTGCTTTATACAGTGAGGTGATCTGGTGTTGAGTGCACATATGTTTATAGTTGGTATATCTTCCTGTTGAATTGACCCTTTTATCATTGTATAATTAACTTCTTTATCTCCTGTGACTGTAAAGACCTTTTGGACTTTGTTTTGTGTGATGGAATTATAGGCAGTCCTTCTTTCTTTTGGTTTCCATTTGCATGGAACCACTCACTTTCAGCTTATATATGTCCTTATACCTAAAGGGGGTCTTTTATAGACAGCATATAGTTGGATCTTGTTTTACCCATTCAGCCACTTTTGTTTCTTCTTATTGTGGAGTTTAATCCATTTACATTTTATATACTTTATTTTTAAGCCTCCATGTGACTGAGTTTACCTGCATTCCGTTCTGCAGGTGGGAAAACCGAGGCTTCACAGGCTGAAGGAATTTGCATCCACATCGCACTGTTCATAATGGCAGGGCTGGGATTTGAGCTGACTGGAGCCCAGTTTTTGAACCTCTGCTTTTTCTCAGAGGAAGGGAAGGCGTTTGGATTGAGCCTTGAGGAGTAGAGGCCTGTGAAGTGGAGCATGGAAGGGTGCTTCAGGCAGGGGTGTGGGCCTGTGCGGACGCAGTGGTGCACACTGGTTCTGGGAGTGGCAGGCCGTGGGTGTGGCCTGAGTGCAGGTCTGCCTGTGGTGTTCGGGGTGGAAGATGGGATGTGACAGATACGGCAGGAGCCTGTGACGACTGAAGGCCATGCTGACCAGTTGGCTTTCGTTCCAAAGTCTGTAATTCTCTAGAGAGAGAATTTCCATGTTAAGAGGATAACTTCGGTGGGCCTGAAAGAACTTTTGGCTCCTTTTGGCTCATTGTAGAAACTTTGGAAGGTACAAATTAAAAAAAAAAAAAAAAAAAAAGTTACCACCTAACGGTGACCACTTAGATTCAATCACAGATACCAGGGAGTCGTTTTGCCTTGAAGAGGGTGGTGCGGGTAGTGGCTGGAGCACAGGTGAGGGCTGCTAGTTTACAGGGGTCCTAGGGGCAGCATGCGTGGAAAGCCGTCCCCACTTGGCTCTGTGACAGAGGGATAGGGAGTCCCTGAGGATGAGGTGTCCCCTGGCACCTGGATAGAGATGTACGTTCCGATAGTAGCTGCATGTTTGGGGCAGTATAAAGCGGGGTGGGGACATGGGTGAGAAGTTCCGCTTTATTCCTGCTGGGTTTGAGGGCCCTTCACAATGGTTACAGGGAAATGGGTCTAGAAAGGAAATTAGAAATGTACCTCTAACTCGGGGGTGAGGTGAGAGCCAGAAGTGGGTCATTTCGAGTTGGCTACCGAACAGAATGCGGAGAGAGGCAGGTGGATCCCTGAGACGCCGCTAAGACTTGAAAGCAAAAGCAAAGTGCTCCCAGGAAGTGGGACCAGGGAGAGTCAGGCCGCTGAGAGGAGAGTAAAGAAAACTTGCCTACTGAGAAGCCCTGGCAGCCCCAGTCAGTAGCCGGAGGAGCCCCGAGGAGTCAGGACGGAGGACGCTCTAGACAGCACGCGGCTGTGGGGAGCTCCTCTCAGAGAGGAGGAATCAGCCCTGATCAGCATTTCCGGGGAATTGGTGCACCGTGGGGGCTGCTGTGTCATGAATCTTGACAGGAAAGAGAAACAGGAGGAAGGATGAGTTGGGAACTTGCCATAGGGAGAGAGTTGAGAAGATCCTCTCCCTTCTTTTTTTTTTTTTTCTTTAAGATTTTATTTACTTATTTGACAGAGATCACAAGAAGGCAGAGAGGCAGGCAGAGAGAGAGGAGGACGCAGGCTCCCCGCCGAGCAGAGAGCCCAATGTGGGGCTCGAGCCCGGGACCCTGGGATCATGACCTGAGCCGAAGACAGAGGCTTTAACCCACTGAGACACCCAGGCGCCCCAATCCTCTCCCTTCTTAAAGAGACCGTTGGTTGTGCTCAGAGTACCTCTGTTGGCTGGGCAGAGTAGACCTCTGGAAGAGGGGGACATAAGGTGCTGGGCTCAGGTGCATGTTCCGACTCTGGCCTTGCTGCTTGTGGACGGCAGGATTTCGGCCCCACATTTTGCTTGACTCCCCTTCTCACCGGGCATGTTATATCCGCTGTGTGGGGCTGCAGTGAAGCCTGAACGAGGTAGTAGACCTATAGAGTGAGACATCTGGCTGCTATGTGAGGAAGCATTTGCTGAGTCGTAGCTACTCGTATTTTTATTATTATTGGAGAGGGTGTGAGTTTGAAGATGGCTCTAGATTGAGCTGCCTGGAGGCGATCGGAAGAGGGTTGGGAGCAGTTTTCATTTTCCAAGGGTTAGGATGGGATCGCGGATAAGGGCATTAGCGGAGGTATGATAAGTCAGTGTGGCAGGTGTAAAGGTGTGCTGTCACAGTGGGTCACAGTCACTGAAAGGAAAACCAGGGCTGTGGGACAGCAGTAAGGGCTTAGCTGAAGATGAGATTTTCTCATGGCGTTGGGTGCGTGACTATGTGGCCGCGTCTGGCAGCAGTTGGCAGCTCAGAGGGAGGGGAAGAGCAGGCCAGAGGGCCAGTTTCGTGCAGGGCTGGGCGTGGATGGCGGAGTGAGTGACTGGTGCAGAAGGATGGGGCAGAGGGACGGGTGGTCAGGGGATTGCAACGCTTACCAGATTGAAAGGTTGAATGTAAACAGCTTTAAAAATTGAGTGGCAGTAGGTATGTGTGCTGGGTGGACAAACAAGACCTTGTGTTTGGGGAATTGTATTATGGGGTTTCAGATATTAAAAGTAGTAAAATTCTAGGTGCCAATCTGGATGAGGGCAAGTGGAAAAGGCCAGGGGGCTGGATGGGGTGGGCTGGTGGCTTTCTTGCGGGGGGGGGGTAGGTCAGGGTGTGTGCATCTCAGGGGTGGGATAGGTGCTTAAAAGTCAAGTTTTGTGTTTCTCAGGAGGTTTTTTTTTTTTTTTTTTTTTAAAGATTTTATTTATTTATTTGAGAGAGAGGCAGTGAGAGAGCATGAGCGAGGAGAAGGTCAGAGGGAGAAGCAGACTCCCCGTGGAGCTGGGAGCCTGATGCGGGACTCGATCCCGGGTCTCCGGGATCATGACCTGAGCCGAAGGCAGTCGTCCAACCAACTGAGCCACCCAGGCG